>OY720442.1:41164187-41203059 GCA_963082915.1 Dolichopus griseipennis | reverse complement strand
CTAAACTTTTATGGAATGGTTCGTATCATGAATCATGAAATGGTTCTGATTTTAATAAATCAGTGAGACAAACTGTTAAATGCTATTTATTTGTAGCAGAATACATTTTTTTTCTTATTATTTTCCTTAGGAAAAATACCAATTTTACAAAGTCACTTCAATTTCTATTTTGAGCACTTATTTTTCAAATAGGTCACATTTTTGTTGTGCCGTTCTAATTTAGGTGACCTTTGACCTGCCCACATTTATTCTACCCTGAGAGTTAGATTCTATCTTTTTAAGTACCTAAAGCTATTTGGCGCTTTAAAATATTACTAATCCATTTTCATTTTAGTTTCCGTTTTCTTATTTGGATCCAATCCAGGTCTTGTCGACACTAGTAGTTTTTTACTTATAATTTTTTTTTCAATATATACTTTAAGAAAATAAAACTAGCCCCCTAATATGTAGAAAATAAAAAATTGACTGTAGAGCTTTTGCATTTAAAAGTGTTTAAATATAAAAGTAAATTGCCGGATTAAGGTTAATAGAAAAAAGAACTTTTGAGCAATTTATTTTTATAAAAGCATTTAAGGGTATCCGGCTAGTTTATCGCAATAATAAATTCACAGCAAAGTTCATCGCAAGCAATTCATCGCAAGCAATTCATCGCAAGCAATTCATCGCAAGCAATTCATCGCAAGGAAATATTCATCGCGAAGTTTATTGCGATGAATATCCGATACCTAATGTAATATTGGATTTTAGAGTTGAATTCTAAATCAGGATTACCGCTTTTTCCAGAATATTTATATGTGTGTTTGTATATACAATGTTAGAAAAAAAAAATCGCGCGATTGTTCTGGCTACCAGAGTTAAATAATTAAATAATAATAAATTGCTTACGATGAATTGCTTGCGATGAATTGCTTACGATGAATTGCTTGCGATGAATTCCATCGCGATGAATTGCTTGCGATGAATTCCATCGCGATGAAATGCTTGCGATAAACGAGCCTAGAATCCATTTAAGCATTTATTAAAGCATTTTTTAATGTAAAATTCTACCATCACCACTCTGTACATCTCCAATCTATACTTAATCATGTATATATATATATATATATATATATAAATACGTACAATAATAAATATTATATAAAAATCGTTGAGTATTTACGAATAGAAATTATTTACAATTTTACAATAAAATTCACAATAAAACGCAAGGCTTAAATGTTAGGACAACATATGCATCCCCTCATGAAAAACAACAACAAAATTATCATTTTGGTATTATAAATAGAATTGCAAATCCAATTCAAATTATATACAATTTTTCTAAATGACCTGTATTTTTATATGCAAAATTTTCATACCAAATATAATAAATTTACTAAAATATTTAATGCACGTCAACATAATTACACCTAATAATCATATCACACATAAAACCGGAAAAATAAAATTTAAAACAAAATACATATATATATATATATATATATATTTGTATTTGTTATTAAAACTTACCCGAAAGCTAATTGCACCATTACAGTTGACATCAAACGCTTTGAATACATAATGAGCGTATAAACTTGAATCTGAAATACAAAAAAAAAAAAAAACCAAAAACAAAAATGCAGTATGTTAAAATATATATCAAAAATTTATTATAGTAAATGTAGTAGTTTAAATACTATTTAACAAAAAGTTTTTAAAAAAAAACAAATAATAAAAAATGGATGAAAAATTTGAAAAAAAAATTTAAATTGAAAAATTTTATAGGGGAAGAAAAAATAAATAAAATTTGCAACCAATAGAGACAACCAAACAATTAATGGGTTAAAAAACTTACTTCCATGTGGAAAAAATTTGGCATATATATCCTTAAAGCAATCTTCATGAACGACACCTTCGGGGCATTCCTGTAAAACAAAAATAAAATATATATATAGATATATATATATAAAATTTATATTAAAATTTTTTTTTTGTTTTTATTATTATATTGTTTCAGTTGTGTTCATTATTCGCTTCGCTCTCTTTTTCCCTCCCTCTCCTATTATTAACCCCCATGCTGCCACCCGTTTTTTTAGTTATTACTTTAGTTAAGAGGGTTACGGTTAAGTTTTTTTTTTTTTTTTGGTGTTTTGTTTTGTTTAAAATGACAGGATATATTTAGTAAATTTTAATCATTCATAAATACAAACATATACAAACATATACATATATATTTACACATATGTAAATTACAATGTTGTAAGTTTGTGTGTCTAGAGTATATTGTTTAATTTTGAGTAAAAAAAAAACAAAAAACAGAAAAAATAAAAAAAATGTTTATAGAGTATAAAAAACATTTTACTAATTGTTCTTCTTTCATAAATGATTAAAATGAAAAATGAAAACTTAAGAGCAGATAACGGTTCATTTTTTTTATGTAATAAGAATGAATATTAACTTTTATCCTACACTTTCGTTTTATATTTTTAAAATGTCTGTTGTTTTGTTATGTTTTATTATTATCTGGTTATTAAATTAAATTGAACTTTAAATACTATAAAGGGGGTTTTTCCGTTATTCGGAAAAATTATAATGAAAAAAAAACGCCGAAAGATGATTAATTATATATGTATGTTTTTATATAATTTTGTTCATGTAGGAGAGAAAAACCGTTAGTTTTAAGGAAATATTAATTTAGTTAAGCTATTTGGAATGCAATACAATAGAATCATTTGAACAGTGCATTAATGAGATATGTTAATTATGTAGGATATGGTAAAATTAAGCAAATTATAAAAATTAAATATAATTATAATAAATGTTTATTATTACAAGTTATATATTTGGAAATTTTTAAGTAATACAAATTGTAGGAAAGGCTAGAAAATGAAGTTGATAGAGTGTCAACTTCAAGGAATTTAACGAATGTAAGAATTAAAGGTAAGTTTAAAGAATAAGCTCATTTCGTTTTAATTTTAATAAGCACAATCATTATTTAGTGTATTAAATTGCACTTGAAGAGCAGAATGCTAGGACACGGTAGGATTTACGTGATACGTTATCTTATGAGCAAAGATTAATAAAAGAGCAAGACCACAGATTAATAAAACTATTTTAGTTGATGACATTAATGAAAATAAGTTCACAAAAATTGAATATGTATAAGTAAATTTTACATACATATTAAAAAAATGTAACAATTTAAAAAAATCATAAAAATCTTATTGTAATTAAAATAATCTTTGGTCCTGCTCTTGTCTTAACTTCTGATAACTCTTACCGTGTCCTAGCATGTAACCTTCGATGTCCAATTTAATACACTAAATAATGATTTTTAGTAATGAAATGTAAGTAATGATTATATTTATATCAGTAATTATAATATTTAATTAAAGTAATGATGTAGCACTATTTAGTACTAGTAATGATCTAAAACTCAGCTCCCAGCTGGTAACAAGGAAGAGAGAAAACTTTTAATTTTATAAAATGCAGGTGCGAAGAACTTAAAATTCGACCGGTTTTCGCACTCAAATTATTATTTACATTTGTAAACAAATAATTGAGCCGTGACCGGCTATCTTGTGACCGAATAAGCTGATTAATTTTATTTATTTATTTATTTGTAGTACCAGACACAAGTGAATGTTGCCTGATAATATTAATCCTTTGCAGATTTGAAATTTGGACTTATTATTAAATTATTGTAATATACACTATATTTTTTTATTAAATATGATACGATCAGGATTTGAACCCGAGACTTTTTAATTGAAAAGCCTCCACTTTACCACTGATGAGATGATTATTATTATAAAATATATTAAAGGGGAAATATCTCACAAAGTTAACTGTATATACACCTAAAACATATAAAAGAAATTTTATAATCCAGAAATATTGGAAAATTGTGGGTGGGACAATGATAACAGTACTAATTTGTGTTTCGAAAGACCTGGATTTGTACCCAGTAAAAGTAAAAATAACCTAAACAATTTCTTTTTATTTAATTTCCGAGTTAATTTAACTATCACTTGACATTAGGTTTAAAATTAAAAATAACAAATATTTTAATTTTAAAAATATAAATCACAGATACTGAAATAACTTTTAACTCAAATGATAGTAATTGATTATCTAATATTTATATGTCTAGTCAGGTCACCTTTTCTTGTCTACAAGTGTACAAACTGACTTGTTAGACTAATAATTGAACAATTAGTTAATAAAAAACGGAATTATAAAATTAGAGCTTGTGGATATTAGCAACTGACAACAACTCAATTAAAATATAAGACTTAACAAAGCTACCTTTACAGATGTGCAACATTTAGTACACTTAGAGAGTCCATCTTTTACACTATCTTATACAAAAAATCCGTATTTTAAAACTTATTTTTAAAAACTTTTTTAGAATCTTTTTTACTATTTCCAATGAGAATTATATACTAAATAACTTTTATACTAAACTACACATAAACTATTAAATATACATTAAATGTTTATGAACTCTTCTTAATTTGTAACCCTTTTAAAATAAATACGAAAACTATGAAGTTCATAAACTTATTTATCATAAATTTTAAAAGCATCTTAATGTTTCGAAATTATAAATGGATGATTTAGTTCCATTAAAACTAAATATCTTAAAGTAAAAATAAAAACTATAACTTTTTTTCGTGTATAACTTTTTTTTAAAACTGTTATCCCAACTAAATTTTAATCTTTTTGTTTGTTTTTGTTTTTGTAATAAAATCTAGTATTTTATAAACTTAATTTTACCCTTTTTTTGTTAACTTTTTCTTTAATTCTATTTTTATTATAACGATATTTTATTATTTTATTAACTTTAAAGTTCTTAATCAGATAAGACTTTATGGATTCTAATAAAATCACTATATACATATATACATATATATATATTTTTAAATATTTTTATAAAATAAAGTTTTATTAAATTCAATAAAAAAAATGTACAATGTACAAAATAAAATTAATGGGGTTTCGTTTCAAAATTTTCAAAATGTATTATATAGAATTCATTGAGTTTTTATAAAGGTCCAGTGGAATTATGGAAGTGTATTTGTATATAATTACTCAAGTGTTTATAAAATAGTACTAAAACAATTTTTTGGTTTAATTCAATTTTTAAAAATTATATGAATTGAAATTGAATTATATTTAAAAAGTAATCACATTTTATTATTATAATGTATTTCTTATATAATGTATAATTGGCCTCCTGTCTAGCATAAAGTAAGCACTTCAATATTTTTATTTATTTCAAAGTTTTAATTTCCGGAAGAAGCCCAAAGCAGAGTTTTTCTATTTACCAATGGGTTTACATTAATTAATAAAAAATTATACATTATTAAATAATATTATTACATTTATCATATTCTTCTGTAGCGCTTAGTAAAAATTAGTAATTGCTTAGCTGTTGCACTCAGCACCGGTCTTCAATATCTGAATAAGATACAGAGAAGAGCTGTTCGTATATTTAATGATAATGACGTTACAAAATACTTTAAGTCATGTTTTTAAGCAACCGCCGAAATGAAGAAGCTGCTTGACTGCTCTATAAGTATCTTACAATGTAATGTTTCTGAAGAAATTAAAAATATTATGCCTAAATTCCAACTCTTCCGACATAATATACGCTTAGCAATTTAATCACATATGTATATTGTGAAGCTAGGACTCTGAAATTTAGGAACTCTTTTATAAATTGCACCTGCAAATTGTGAAATGCATTAAAACTTTTTATGTTTCCTAATTCTTATAAAATTCAAGAGCAAAGCCTTTCTATGGATTTTCCAATTTAACCCTTTATGGAAAATTTGTTCCATCGTTTCAGTTATCTAATTAGGAAAGCAGGTTGGGTGCCTTTCCCATTTTTTGTGGTTGTGAGGAGAGATTGTTTTAGTAGTCAAATACTTCCAGGGAGTTGAGTTCCCCAGGTACAAAAGTTGTTATTTCTTAACTAGACAAATAAATTATCAAATTCAAAGTCAAATTACTAATTTATTTTGGAGTTAATTATAAGATGATGTCAACTTCGAAGATATGTGATTTTATAAAATGTTCTGGATCCTTTTAAAAGAAAATTCTGGAAAAAAGATGAATTAAATTAAAATATTCTGGATTAACTGATTCATAACATATGAAATATTCAAGACTATTTATTAAAGTATATAATATGTATACATATGTAATAAATTTATGTATATATAACATAAAAATAGAAATTTATATAATATATCTAAATATAATGTACATCCAAAATATATATTTAGTATTTTTAGAATTTGTAATTCCCTTTTGGGTATTAAAATGTTGAAATATATTTTTTTATATTGTGTACGGTTATTATTTATGAACACTACTTAGTATATTTGTGTATTCTCAGAAATCTTTATAAAATCACGGGTAAAAATTGACATTGATTTATATCAATGATTCTTAAGTTATAAATAGTCATTCGTTATTAGTTTTCAGTTTTTTTTTTGTTTTTTGAATAAAAGATATTTCGAGTAATAAATAGTTACAAATTCATACGCCGATGTACTACAATGAAAATTAATTAAAAGTTCCTTTATCTGCCTACACGTCCCATCATCATTTTTTTAACCTTATGCATCTTTTTTTATAAATCTTTTGTTTCATAACATAATTTAAAGCAGTTATTTAAATTTTCAACTTATAATAAAACTTCTTATTATTTATACTGGAAAAATGAGGGAAGAAAACCCTTTATTTTACTTGTTTTTAAATGAAACCTAGGCTACCTCAACCTTACCTAATTAGTTTATTTTTATTATTATTGAAGTCAATTGTAAGTTTTCAAACCACTTTCTGGATCACAGAATCTCAGATAATCTCACATTTAATTGCAGGACCGAATATTCTATATATACCTTTTTTCGTTTAAGTAAAAAGATTTTCTCTTTAACTGCAAGTTTATTTTTTTAACAGCAAGATTTTTAATTCCCCGAAAAAAAGCTCTTCTTGGGAACTAAAAGTCGGACAAGTATACCACAAATAATCTAGTTTCACATTTTGTAATGTAATTGTAAAAACTTAAAATGGGGAAAAAAATTAATACAGATGCTAAAAACTGTCATCTTATTTGTTGGGATTTGAAGTGCCAAACGTTTTTTTCTAAAATCGACTTCTGTATCTTGAAGTTAATATTTGAAGTTAATATTTTCAAAAAACGGAAACGAACCCGCACTCTCTTGGTTGATACGTCAAATACTTAACCACTATAATACTACCGCGTCGCTAACTTTCAGTTTAAATCTTTATTTGAAAATATATTAAATATTGCATATTTTTAGGCAAATATTTTTTTTTATATAATAAAACTTCTCCTCATTGCCCAAATAAATCATATAACGGTTAAAATATTTTTCCCGCAATTATAATAACAGTAAAAATATTTTCCGGAATTTTTTTATTATCTGTTATACTTTATGAACCACGTAGCATAAAATTGGTAATTATTTACAAAATATTAATAAGTTTAAAGATAAATAATTTTTAAATAGTGGTTATAATTTTTTTTATTAAATTAAAATAATTAAAAAGAAAAATTAAATAATTGTTTAAAATATTTATAAATAACTTTGTATATTATAAAATTTATTTTAAAAAATAACTCTTTTCTAATATAGCTATAATATAATAAATTTTATTTAAAACATATTGCCTTTGGCCACTAACAGTGGGAATATAGGGCTTCCATATAAATTAAAGCCTAATGAAAAAATTCTTAGAATCGTAATGACCATAATTTGAAATATTTTATTGAACTCGGAATTACTAATTTGTTTTATTTGGACTTAAATTATGATATGACAAAGGTCTAACAAAAATATCAATGGAGCAAATTAAATTAAAAAATAATTTTTTAAAATTAAATTATCCCATATTGATTTTTAAATATTTTAAAAAACCAAATAAAATAAATGGTTTTTTATTATGTGATTACATGATGTAATTACATAATATTTTTCGATTATTTTATATCAATTAAATTTGATTTAATTTATTTTATGTTCATTATTGGTTTTACAATTAAAAGTTTTTAAATAAATTGACAATATTTCAATTTAATTTTAGTTTGGTTTTGTTTTATTGATTATAAAAATTTATTTGCGAGAATATTTCAATTAAATTCAATTTTTTAAAATTACTGTGAATTTTTCAATAAATTTAATAAATTGAATTAGTGATCACATTGTTAGCGTTCAACTTAATTTAAGGTGCGAGTGCAATTTATTATTAAGTGTTTATTAGCCAAATAACAATTTCTAACTTTACTAAATAAATTTGAAGTTAAATTTTCAATTTATTGGTAAAAAGTTATTTTAATCAAAGTTAATTGCAATGAGATCTGTAAAGTATTGAGTAAATTGCTAGCTAACTACAGCAGTACTATTATCTTATAATGAGTACTTTTCTAAAAATCAGTAATTGTTTTTAAAATAATATTTTCAAAATTCAAGTACTGTATAAAGAATATACTTCTAATTCACAGAAGTTACTTACATTGGAATATGTAAAACTCTTTTGTATTTCTAATACTTACTTAAAGTACTTTTTTGTGGTACTTAAATACTTTTCAAGGACTTAAAATACTTTTTGGAATACTCTTCAAGTACTTAATTACTTTTTTCAAGTATTAACTTCAAGTACTTACGTATTTTTGAAAGTAGTTTTTTTTTTAATTACTGAGTATTGTTTAAGTACTATCATTAAAAGTTCAGTACTAATATTTAAGTACCACGAAAAATATCTGATACTCATTTTCAAGTACTTAAGTATTTTTGTAAGTATGTTCTTAATTATTTAAGTATTTTTGTAAGTATTTTTTTTTAATTACTACAAATTTTTTAAGTATTATCAATAATAAAGTTCAGTACTAATATTTAAGTACCACTAAAAATACCTGATACTCATTTTCAAGTACTTAAGTATTTTTGTAAGAATGTTTTTAATTATTTAAGTATTTTTGTAGATATTTTTTTAATTATTTAAGTATTTTTGAAAAATTTTCAAGAATAGCTAAATCCAGTAGGTAGTCATCATCATCATCAACTGGCGTTACAGCTCGGGGTGAGCTTGAGCCTCTTGCACAACTCGTCTCCAGATATTTCTGTCTCTTGCTTTTATCTTCCAGTTTTGTACATTTAGTGTTAGTAAATCCTTTTCTACACTGTCCAGCCATCTCAGACGAGGTCTTCCCTGTGGTCGATTTATAAGTGGGCGATACTGAAGTATTTGTTTCTGGGGCCGTGTTTCTTCCATCCTCATTATATGTCCAGCCCACCGAATACGGTCCAGCTCTTCATTTGACCTTTGAAAATATTCCCCGTCCTCTGTTATTCAAGGCCCGTAGATTTTTCTTAATATTTTGCGTTCAAATACTCGCAAACTTTTCTCTTCAGTGACCGTAGGGGTCCAAGCTTCACAACCGTAAGTAAGTACTGGTCGCACGGTTGTTTTGTATATACTGAGCTTGGATTTTCTGGTGAGTAATCTAGATTTAAATAATTTGAGATGCGCGTAGTAGCATTTGTTTGCAGCCACTAATCTGTCAGTTATACAATCTTGCATACTGTTGTCATTTTTTATTATCACACCCAAATACTTAAAACTTGCAGTACCTTGAAATTGGTAATCCCCGATGGTAATGCTTTCGGGTTGTCTTCTGCTTTCTCTTCTTGATACCTTCAGATATTGTGTTTTTGGTTGGTTTATTCGCAGTCCAATAGCTTTTGCAGCTCCTTCTATGGATGTGAACATGCGCATCATATCGTTCTTGTTTTTTGATATTATTACTATATCAGTATTATTACTATCCAGTAGGTAGTATTATTTAAAAACAATGAAGAATTACTGATACTCATGGTAATAGTACTAATTGTAATGTAGTAACTGTATTTTTAGGACTACCTATTTTACTTATGACTTTATTATAATTTTATTCTTACTTCATAATTTTTAAATCCGATTTTTCCCATTTTCTTTTTTGATAAAACAATGTAAGATGTTAAAATTTTCCTCCCTTATACTGGTTATTGAGGAAAGACGACTGATTCATTTCTTAAACACCCTTTCATCCTTGAAAATAATGTATGACATTTGCCTTCTGAACTTTATGACAATTTTGTAATCTATTTTCAGGGGTAATTAACGAAATTGTTGTGAACTCCAAACTACTCGTAGATGTAATATACCCAAGAAGAATATATAAGTTCAAAGATGTAGAAGTTCATTAGTCAAAGGTAAGATTTTACCATAAAAGAATTTTCTAACAGGTCAAAATTTAATAATAAGACATTAAAGAAAAATAAATTAAATTATAAAATTCCTTTAAAAACAAAAGTTTTGTGGTTTCAAATTGGTTCTTTTTTTTGAGAAATACAATGAAATACAATGAAGGATTTAAAAATTAGAGGCTTGTGGCTTATTAATAATTAGCAGCTAATTATATTTAATTTTGTAAGATTTTGTTTTGTTAAAAATCAAAAGGTATTTTTTCGAATTATAATAATAAATATTAATTTGCAAACCGAATTATGAAGGATTAAACATTTTGATGAGCAAATCTTTTGATTTGCATATTTTTTCTTTTTTTTTAATTCTTTAACATTGCTTTCAAGAAAATCATCATCATCAAAAATAAATATGATATATATAACAGTAAGTTTAGATACCAAATTTTAATTATTATTATTATTTATTTATTAATATATTTGTCTAGAATGAGGTGTAACAAACGCATTCAATTAAATGTGTTTTGTTGGATGTGTTCAATTATAAAAAAATAAAATATTAATGTATGAATTTGTTCATTTACGTTTTTAAAACGCACAGAACATTTTCTGGAAATTTTATATAAATAGTAAAATATTTTGTTTATAAAAATTAAGAAACCTATGCTTAGCAAGAAAATTGTGTAGTAAGTCTTAATTATTTTCAGTGAAAATCTGAAATAACCAATTTGTACGCTTTGTTGCATTGCTTCTATTGAAAAGCAAATTAACCAAGCAATGGAACCAAAGTATTTTCAAAGTTCCATCATCTCTCTCTCATCCCTGCATCTTTACCTCATAATTCCTTTTAATTATTTTTTCTATTTAAAAAAAGCTAAAAATGGAAAAAAATGGTGTAGAGGTTGGCAAAGTGGTTTCCGGTGTACAATACTTGGGTTCGATGCACCAAGCCCAGCAGTCAGCACCATAGAGCCAAACAAATATATTTTTTTAACTTAATTCGGTATATTAAAAAAAATTCCAAATAAAGTTTATAATTCAAAATTTATAAATAAAGCAAAACTCAATTCAAAAATCAACATTTAATACAATTTCACGTACATATAAATAAGTACATTTTAGCATGTTGGGTAGGTACATTGAAGAATGTTAGCAACAAACAAATATTTCGATTTAAATCTAAGCAATGGTAGTAAAAACTATGTATAGCAATATTTTTTAAAAATATGTATACAAAATATTAATAGATGGAGTTACTGTTGCAATTTCATTTAAGAATATGGTATTGATATACAATATATGAATATATATGTATATAATTAAATTAGAAATAGTTCTTAATTAGAAAAAGTTCTTCTTTCAATTGACCTTCCGTCATTCTGTGACGGGCCAACAGCTAGTATTTAATAATTATAAAGCTAAAAGTTATACTTAAAAGCAAGATTAGTGTAACAATTACCAAGGTTAAATTATATTAACGGTTCATTGACCTATTTATCTTTTGCATAAATTAATTAAAGTATATAATAAATGTTTATCATCATTAATAATCGATTTTTTTTATCTTTATATAATAAAAACAGTTTGAAAACCTTCTTTATACTTAAGTTTTATAATTTTTTATTATAATGGCAACACTTAATCAGCTGTCAAAAAAATCTTTCTTTTGTTTACAAAAGAATTTTTAATAAAATTTACAGAAAAAGTATAACATATAAGAAATATTCTCTTATTATTATTTATTATTATTTTTGATTCATTTTATTTAATTATACAATACCATTTTTATTTCAACTCAGGACTTTTTTAATTCAAATGAAGATTTTATATATTAACTAAGGACTCTTTGAATTCAACTGAAAACATATTTATTACAATTATGATTTTTTACTTTAAGTGAAGAAATTTTTTTTGAATATTCATTATTTCATTAAACACACATTATAAATATTAACTAAATTATTGAAATAAAGAATTTTCATTGAATGGAAAAAAAAATGTATTCACTTAAAGTAAAAAAATTTTATTGAAATATATATTTCTTCATTTAATATACAAAATCTTCATTTAAAATAAAGAATTCTTCAATCAAAGTCAAAAGACCTTAGTTAAAGTTGAAATGAATATATAAATGAAAATGTTGTTATAAATATATGTTTTACAAATTAAGTAATTTATTTTTTAATTAGAATTTATTTATAACTGGTTTTTTAAACCTTAACGTTTCATCAGGATCTATTTTTTATGATTCTTTAATATTCTATTTCTTTTTTTAGATTTAGCTGAAAAGGCTTAGTCTCAGATTTAAAATATGGAAAAGTTTTCTGATAAAAAATATTCAGCGACAGATTATGCGGGTTGGTGACTGAATCCTCAAACCAACCGAAATAAAAAATGCATAAATTCAAAATACAAATTTTGCTCTTTTCCGAAATAATAAATATAAAAATTTAAATAAATGCAATTTTATATTGTGAATATTCTGGAAAAGGGCATATTAATTTTTTTTATTCAGTCTGTTAGCACTTGTGGATTTTTTTTAACTTTGGGTATAAGTCATTATGGATTTTGTTTTTTGTGAAACAAAATCTTTTAAATCCATCTATCAAAAACATACATATATAAAACGAGGAAGAGCGTAGTAAAGTAGACTGTGTCAACTCTGGAATACCCGTATGACCGTTATATAAACATTATATCACTATTATTATAAACATTAATTACTTTTGGCAAAATTTCAAACATACCAGCTTTATTAAGTGCAGTGGAATACTCATATAAAAGAAGAAGTTGTATGGCAGCTACTCGAACCCTCTGCAGTAGACCAACCAAATTTTGCTGTAATTTTGGCCATTACACTAACCTATTTTTAGCAAAATTTCAGACACCCAGCTTCATTAGGTGGAGGGTAATGCTCATATAAAATAAGAAGTTGTATGGCAGCTACTCGAACTCATTGCAGTAGACCAACCAAATTTTGCAGAAACTTTGGCCATGAAACTAAACTGCTTTTGGCAAAATTTCAGACACGTAGCTGTTATAGGTACAGAGTAATATTCATATAAAAAAAGAAGTTGTATGGCAGCTACCCGAACCCATGGACGAAAATGGTTGGGTTTAAATAGCAATGACGGCTATTACAAAAAAAAAACGAATTTGCGAAAATTTCAAGATCCTAGCTCCTTTAGTTTTTGAGTTATCCTGCGGACGGACATACATTGCTAAATCGATTTTTTTTTCGATTCTGAATCGATCCATACACTTGAGTCTATGACTATATAGTTATACGGGTATAATTAGTTCATGATTATAATTGCATTGAAATCTTCAATTTCATGGAAGTTTTACATGTATTAGTGAGTTGAAAACTTTGTGGAAGTTTTGTAATAAAATCGTATTTCGATGAGATGGAAAAAGATGATCCTCTCCAACAGGTACTCAAACTCTCTATGATTAATGTTTCAAATTTTTACAGGATTCAGTGATAATTAGCAACAATTCTATAAACCCCGTTGATCATAATACAATAAACAATATAAATATATTATAAAAATAATTAATAATTTTTAAATATACATATTACTTACTGTTTTAAATCCTCGATACATTACACGGATTTCTTGACGTGAAAATTTTGTTTGCCTACATAAATCTTCCAGTGCAACTGGAATTGGTTTAGGTACACGTGTCGGTTCTAATTCATAGACAACCTCTTCAATTGGACTGTCTGGTGGCGACGCCATTTTTCTTTATTATTATTTATTTTTATTATTCTAAATTAATATTAATTTGATCCTATATTATATTTTGTTTTGTTTTCTAATTTTTTTTTTTTTTATTTTTTGTTTCCAGTGTTAATTTAATATTCAAATTTTTCTTTTAAATTTTAAATTTATTTATTCCGAATTTGTTTTTTTTTTTTTTAAATTATAATTTATGTTGAATTTTATCATTTGTATGGTTATGTTTGAGATGAATTTGAGTGTTATTGTTTTTATTATTTCTTTTCATTTTTATTTTTTTTAAAGTAGAAATAAAAAAAAAAAAAATTAAAAAAACATTTCCTTTTGTTTTTCAAATATATTCTTGTTAAATTCTTTTGTATTTTTTTAAAAATTTTTTTTTTTGTATTGTATTGTTTTGCAAATTTGTTGTGTTTATTTTTGTTTTTTTGATTTTTTTTTCCTTGGTGGGTTGTTGTTAAAGTTCTGAAAATTAAGAAGAGAAAATAAACAATTAATGAATATTCAAAAGATTTGTTTAAAAAATATAAATAAAAATAAATCAATATTGAATTTTTTATTTATTTTTTAAATATGATAAAATTAATAAAATTTATCATTTTATTTAAAATAAAATTTTGTTGTTTCGTGGCTTTTATTGAATTAAGACCAAATGTGTTAAATATAGTTGGTGTAAATGTTAAATAGGTCAAATTAATTATAAATTCATTTCATTATTAAATTAATTTCATTATTCAAATGTCAACTTATAAAGTGTCACAAAATGTTAAAGGTTGGCTAAATTGTTTTTATTTTTATTATTATTATTACTTAAAAAGTTTAAAATAAACAAAACTAAATAACATTTACAATTTTCTATTTACTTCTATATTTATTTTACTATAGTCTGACTTGGTGACATAAAACCTAATCAGATAAAAATCAGAATTTATATATATACATATATATATGTACGTATGGAAGTACTCTATAGATTTAGAATCCTTATTTTTTTTGCAAGTGCTAACTGTTCAACTGTAAGGCTAATAATTTCGTCTAACATATTATACACTTGTTATTAGAATGTGTCTAAATGAATTCCGCAAACAACTTAAAAATGAGGTAGTATGTTTGTCTTTTAACATGTAGATGCGACTTAGATTTTCAATAGATACAATTATATTTGTTTAATATTGTAATAATTTTATATTGAATTATAAAGTATTTCTATATCTGTGAGTTATATTTTTAAATTATATTATTTGTTTATATTTTAATAATATGTTTTTTTATTCAAGATTTATAATTATTAATTATTGGTTATGCCATTATTTTGAAACCAATGGCGAATTGTAACTTAGGCCAAGTAGAAAACCTGATAAATTTTTTTTTTCTTTTACTAGGGATCGAACTGTGGGGGCCTTTCAAATGAAAAAAGCTATTAGATGCTAACTGTTGAATTGTTAAATTGTTGAATTTCTTTTTTTAACCAAAGGTACGTATGTGGAAGTCGAAGGAAAGGAAAATATAATTTTATTTTTTAACAAATATGTCTTTGAAGTTTTAGGAAAGTTTTTGACCATTAAAGCGATTTTTTGTGTACTTTACATTTCCTATGTTTTTATTTTAATATTTTAAAAATAACTATTTGAAATTATATCAACATACGGAGTTTAAAAATATGATTTGATAAAATATAAGAATTTCGCAAAATGGTATGAATATTTATATTGTAAGGATATTGCAGCTAAATGGGATTTAAATGCACAAAAGTATTTACATTTCAAAAATATTTTTAAGGGAAAGGACTATAAGTATTTTTAAATTATAAATTTTATAATTTAAAAATAAAATATCAAAGAATTACGAATGTATACTAAAAATTTACATGATCTAGCGGAATTTGGAAAAAACGCCTACGAGATATTTTATCTTTATTTAAACAAGGACCTCATTTCTTATATAATTTTCCAGGAAAGTATTTTAACGATGGTATTTCAAAGTTAATTTCAGTGCTAGGAAGAGAAAACTTATTGAGAAACTTAATTTTTCATCCAACAACTAGATGTTACTAATAGAGATTGTCATCTTTTGTCTATTTGTATGTACAGAGTGGCAAAAAACGACCGATATAGTTTGAATGTTTAATAACTTTTTAAATTTATTTATATTTCAGAATTTAGTGAAGAAACTTGGGGAATTGGAAATGGAACAGTACACAACAGAACAGCGATCAAAAATTACGAAAAGTTATGAAAATATGAAAAATCTAAGACGTTTCTACATGTTATTCAGGGTGGCACAAAACGACCGATACGAATGTGCGAAGTCGAAATGGTCACCACTTACGAGATATAATTTCCTTACCTAAGCTAGAAATATTCCCCATTAATATACTGAATAACAAAAAAGTAATAATAATAATTAACTATTTTAAATTATTAATTATTTTAAATTAATAATTTTTTTGAAAAATATTTTCTAGTTTTTTTAAAAAGTTTTTGGAACTCTTGTTAGAGTATAAAATTTAATATAAAATATAAGTAGATAAAATTATGAGTCTTCATTAAAATGTGTCAAGTAATTCTTGAAATATGATTTTAAAAAATACAGAAAAAAATTAGTTTTTTGTAAAAGTAATTATAATTAAGCAAAAATAAAAGTTTATAATTACTTTTGTTATTACTGTTCTATTTAAAAAAAAAAAAAATATAAAAATTAAATAAAACTCAAAAGATGCTAGTGAATTTTGAGTTTTAAAATTTTTTTATTATTATTATGTAACGAAAATGCTAACTTTGAGTACTTTTGTGCAAAAAATATTTCATAAATTATCTTTTACTTTTCAGTTCTTTTAAATATATTTCATTTTTTAGGTTTGTGATTGTAATCTGCAACAGCTTCTTCAAAAATTTATTTTCTTAATATATATTAGAGGATTTAATTAATATTTTATATTAGTTAATAAATATAAAGTTATGCTTATACAACAAAATAAGTTGTATAGCAACTATTCGAGCCTCCTGAACAAACTGGTTGAATTTCAAAATTTTGTATATATATTTATATATTTGTGAGATTTCAGAATTCTAGCCTAGGCAGACAGACGATCAAAAGAAGTACGAACAGGCAGACAGACAAACAGACGGACAGACATGTATTATTAATTATACTTATTTTTGATTTAGCGGTCCAATTCATACATTTGATTGCATCTATATGCACTCGCTCTTTTATAGTGTCACTTTTAAATCTAAGGGTAATACGGTAATACCCCTTAATTAAATTCGTACAAGTATAACTATTTGAGTCAAATTTAAACTAAGAATATATGGTCAAATAATTCAAAATTAAGTATTACGTTATCTTCTTTACTTCTGTCACCATGTACTCCTATCTCCTAGCACTGTGTAATACTGCATTTCTTATATTTTAAAATTTAAGCCCTGTGGAATCAGATTCAATTATAACTTCTTATATTTGGGACATATCCCTCACCAATTCCTGTTATTAAAAAAAAATTGTGCTTTGAATTTCCCAAGGAAATTTCACATTTAAATCTTTACCTTAAAAAGATCTATTAAGGAATTTCAAAATTACTATTGCATCACCACATCACAAGGCACTAAAATAATTTGCCAAAAATAATCAGTTTCTACTTGTGCATTTAATATTTTACGGTATATTCTTAAGAACATTTTAGGGAAGTATTTATATAATATATATTTTAATATTTAATCTTAAATTACATTTCGCATATAAATTATATTAAATTTTTTGGAAAAAAAAAATTTGTCATAAATTTACTTGTAAATTAATTTTAAACATATGACTATTAAGTTCTTAAAAAAAAAATTCTCAAACAAAGAAATGAAAAATGAACAACAGATGGCGCCAAATTTTTCAACCAAAAATATACTCATAAAAATTACTCAGTAAACTATTTACTAACAAAATAACATCTTTATTTAATTATCCTAAAGGCAAAAAAAATTCAAATATATATATACATATATAAGAGTAGAAAAATGCAATTCCATATATATATACTCAAAAGAAACCAACAACAAAAAGAGAGAGGCAAAAAGCAATTTCAAGCGGAAAAGAGAAAGAAAAGAAAAAAAGAAAAATTCTTTTTACACAAATAAATTTTAATGAAAAGAAAACTTTTATATTTTTCTAAATTATTTTTTTTTTTTATAATTTTTTACTGTAAAAAATGCTTTACAGTTATTACAATTGTTAATACTTTTTTTTTTTATTTTTCTCTTAGTCTTTGCTATTTGCAAAATTAATTTGCGTTTTTTTTTGCTTTTCTAAGCAAATGCTTGTATTTTGAAATGGTTACAAGTGTGACAATTGCAAGTAAACAATACGCGGCAATGATTTTATTTCTTAGTTAACTGCTGTGTAAAAGTAAATTATTACTTTAATATACAATGTAAATATATAAGTATACTCTTTTCTCTAAAATTTGGTCCTTTTTAGCATCAAATTTTTGAAATACAGTTAATAGTCTATTTTAAAATCAATTTGGTTAAATTTCTTAAAAATGCCCCCGCATCTTGGAACACAGGCATTGTAATTGAAATATATGCAGAAGCTAAAATTTCAAAGCCCAAAGTTCTAAAAAATGGAACCTAAATTTTTCGGGACTATTTTTTGGGATTGTCTTCACTTTCGCACTTTATTTATTTTTTTTGCAGTATTTAGGCTGTACTGTAAAAACTCTGATTAATTGTTGTTCTAATATTTTGATTCGATTGCAGCATCCCAAGAATCGGCGCTAATTAAAAATAGAAAAATTTCATGTGAACCAAGGACCAAGTTCACGTGAAAAGAGTATATGTGATATTAAAATGCGTATTAACATATAGGGTGACTCAACTTTTAGTCTTGAAAATTTGATATATATTATACAAATATAAGAATTTACAAGAGCTAAACAAATAAATATTTATATTAAATGATGAGTATATTTCTCTCAGCTTGTTAGGTATGGCATATGAAGTTTTTTTAAGGATCTAACTCATTTTATATTTCACATTTGACATAATAAATAAGTAGAACTGATCTTAATTAATTTCACATACAATTAATACTTGAAATTGTATAATACTTTATACCATGTAGAAACATATAAAATTTCAGTAGATATAATTCTATTTGTTATACTTATAATTTTATATTTGAGTTATTCGGTTATTCTGTATCTGTGAGTTATATTATTCAATTAAATTATTTGTTTATTTTTTATACCCGTATAAGTCAAAAGGGTATACTTAATTTGTGACGCAGAGAAGGAGGGGGGGGGGGGGCCCGAAGGTTTAGATTAAAATATATGGATCGGATTAGAAACGAAAAATAAATCAATTTAGCTATGTAAGCCCGTCCTTCCGTCCGCATGATAACTAAAAAAATAAAAGAGTTATAATTTTTAAATTTTTAAAATCAAATTCGTTTTTATACAATAGCCGTCTTGGAATGGACCTTAAATACACATATGTATTGTTTAGTTTTTAGGATCGGGATTGGGAAGGAAATTAGGGTTAGTATTGGGAAATTGGGATTATGTTGGATAAAGGAAATAATTTAAAGGGTTAATATGTTCCAATAATTTGAACTCTTATAGTTTTTTCACTTTTTCTGGGACTATAATCGGGGAACCTCAAATGAGAGGTTTTAACTATTACCATTTCTCAAATAATATATTTCCGTATATCTTTCAGGTTTTAAAGTTTAAAACGAATTTATCTACATTGGTATTGTGCAAAATAGCTCTTATAATATTTGAAATAATATTTGATAGAAGGTTGAGGTTTAAAGTACATATAAAGTACGAACCACCCTGTACATATAAAGTAATTTATGTATAAATATTACAATATATGTAATTGAAGAAATACGTTACATATATAATGCAAAAGTAACAAAGTATAAACCAACAAATATGTGTATTGTATATAAGTACATTTATATAATATAAAAATTATGTAAATTAATGAGTTTTTTCTGTTTAAAAAAAAAATATGTGTATATAAATATAAAAAATATGTATATATATAAAAAAAACATTTTGTTTTTTACTGTTTTTATGTTGGTATTTTTGAATTGATTTCTTCTATTCCTTTGTAACAATTTTTCATTTTTTTGTCAAAGGAATATTTTTTTATTTCTAAAATGTTATTTTGTTGCTTTATTAGATTTTTATTTTGTTTGTTGGTCTGTAAGTCAGGATAAAAGTACTTCTGTACTGCTTAATAATAGAAGTACTTCTTTTCTAGATAAATTAATAGGAGAGGTGCATTTAGTATTTTCCACTAATAACTTGAAAGTTCTTCTCCTTTCTTTGAAGACTTTTTTATCACTTTTGCAGTACTGATTGGAAGTATTTCTTTTTAGTGTTGTTTCAGTACATATTTCATACTGAATAAAAGTAGTCTTCTCAGTTCACTATTTAAAAAATTAAACAATTTACTTCAAGTAAATTTAATGTCTGAATAAACAAACACTTTATTAGTTATATGAAGTATTAATTGCAATATGGAAAGTAACTGTACTATACTGTTATTTCACTATAGTTTTACAGAATTTCAGCATAAATTCAGTACTTTTACGGTACTAAATTATCACCATTTAAAATTTCTTTTGCAAAGACAATTTTTCATAGTATGTATGTAGTATGTATGTAGTACGTATAAAAAATATTTTCTATGTAGTTGTACTTGATGAATTCAGGCTATCACGATCTGAAATATTTTTATTACTAGTCATAAGATTGATTGCATACATTTAGGCGTACGAAATTTATTTATTGTTTTATTCAGATTTTTTTTTATCCAACTGTAAAAATTAAATTATCTTGTTATTAGACAAACGGTTATAATTTAAATTAAATTATTTTAAAAAGAATTGTTTCAACAAATTATTCAACACATGTACAACAATATAAAAGAAAAAAAATGATTATGATTCAAATGAAAACCATCTTTATTATACATTATAAATCTCGCCTTTAAGGAGCCTTGAAGTCAACAAGTCTACATAGAATATTCAACTTGAATATATATTATATATATAAATATTTTTAAAAAAACGTGTGTGATTGTTAAAAAAACCTCTAATAAACCAGGATCTATACAAATATTCATAGGTATTAAGTAATCATTTTGAGTGACTTTTTAAAACATGATTTTTATGCATTTACGAAATGTCATATTTTTGAAATTACGAAAGAAATTTCTTCAATCTTCTATCAAAAGGTTTTCAATTATTTATGTTTCTTTTTTAATGAAAAAATTTTACGTGATTTATTACAGGATTTTTTCGAAATTATTTTTCTATTTTATTGTGTTAAATATTATTATATTAAAAAGAAAAATAATTATTAATATAAAAAGAAAATTATATTTTGAAAAGAAGAAGAATAGATTATTATATCTAATAAGTGTACGCACCATCAATTCCGGACTTCTTCTCTCGGCTACAGTTTTCTATTAAAAATTTTCGATTCGAACTTGAAATTTCAGAAAAAATGTGTCTATGCAGTTTAACTCTATCTATCTGTTCGTCTTTCGTTTACTACAACCCTCTTATACCGTTTCCAATTAAGAAATTTTATCTACGGATATGTATTAGAAAACATTTAATTTCATGAAAGAAGTTTTTTCTGTAGCCCCATCTGCTATGAAGCTACAGCCCTCCCAAAGTTCGGAAAATTGCTTATATTTAAATTGTTATACCATAGGTTCTGTAAGGTATATTTGATTTAAAAATATATGTAGCAGAAATGCTTTGCAGGTTACATAGCATTGCTATAAGTATTACAGGTTACATAGCATTGCCATAAGTAATGCAGGTTATATAGCATTGCCATGGGTAATGTAGGCTACATAACATTGCCATAAGTAACCTAATTTATCGTTATGAAAAATTAAATTCATGTAAACTTCAAAAAATTTCGTCGTTTTACAAAATCGGGGCATCCCATTTATTCAAAATGTTTTAAAAATTATCTAATTTAATACCCTTTGTCAATCGGCGACGTGTCATATGTTTGGTGGGTCATAAGATCTTAAAGATTTTGTGGTGTTGTAACCCATAGCTGATGGGATATATTGGCCTTCAATTTTAGTTGAGCCATTAAACCCTAAATTTCGTTTTGGGTAATGTGTCTCACCGACTATGGGATATAATCCCCCAACAATATTTGGGCAATATGTCTCAACACTGGTCAAGGGCCACATGACACGTTGCCTTTGTCAATCTTCTGCAAAAAGCTATCATTTATTGATACTATCAATTAAAAATTAGTTTACAATTGTTTTAAACAACTCTTTAATATTAATCATTTTTCGTTTTCGATTTTTAAAATTCATTACATCCAAATTTGGAAAAATTTTTAATATTATTAAGGATACCTTTAAATTTAATACTGCTCTGATTATTCTACAGGTGGAAAATATGCTTAATTGATTAAGTTTTTATTTAGAACTATTTGAATGTTGCTGCCAAATGATAAAGTCAAAAAATATCAAATTATTTTTTTAATTTAAATATAATTGTATTTATTTTATAATAAAAAATCAATTTACCATTATATTTCCGATAAAAAACTTTTTTATTGCGAAAAATTAAACTTTGAATAACTATTTATATTTATTTAGTATGAGTTTATTTGTATGCAATTGCACGAGTTGAAATGTTTCTATTTTGATTTCAATATATTTTCTATATTTAAATGAAAACTTAAAAAAAAACTATTATTCGCCTAGTTAAGCATACTTATTTTCAAAAATTTTATAAAAATGTGCTGATTAGTTTTATTTTGTTTTTGTCCATCCGTTACTACAGTTAGGATTGTAACCCAAAGTTTGGACAAGTTTTCTATAAAATTGTTCTATCACAAAGGATCTATAGAAATGTCGTTTGACCAGTTGCATTGTCATTATAAATAAATGTCAAAAAAGTGTATAGTGTTGCCATGCAGTATTGTAATTGGACGCTATGCGAAACTCAATTTTATCAAAATTTTTGGATTGCTTATATGTTCCAAACGGTTTTAGTAAAAAATTTTGAAAGGAATGAGGTCGTTTAAAATAAGTCTATATAATTTATGAAAATAGTTTTGGCAAAAACTGAAAATTTGATAATTTTAAAAGATTCTGTAACTTTAATATGTACCCACTAAATTAAATCCCTAACATTAGACGAGTATAAGGGGCTCAGAACAACAGTGGCTTAAACCACAGAAAAATTTAAAAAAAAACTACAAGGCCACTTTAGTACAAGAAAAATATAAAAAAAGGGTTCAGGCCAAAAAAATGCCACATATACTAACGGAACCGGAAATTGAGCTTTTCATTTAAACAATAACTTTGGAATTTTGTTTTTAACAGGGTTAGAAACTTTGGTTCTTATGCCTTTTCGACCTTTGTGTTAACAGTTTTTATAAAATATAAAATAATAGCTCCCTTACAATAAATTAAAGTGTTATCCAAAAATTTTTCTAAAATTCAAAAGATTGCTTTAATTTTGGAAATGTGCTTTTTTAAAACCCCTTGACTTTGTTCATCTCTTGTTTTTTTTCTTCGAAATGTGGTCAAAATTTATTTTTAGGAAATTGAATAAAATTAAAAACAGGAAATTTTTATTTCGAATTCAATATTGGTGATATGATTATGACATTATTTGGTTTTATTGTTATTTTTAAAATATTAATTTGTGCATTTTTTAACTTGAATTGTTGCTTAAATAAATTTTCTATGATTAATATCATTCATATTTGTTTTCTGCTATGCTTAATTTTAGGTTTTTTATTCGTTAGATTTTCGAAATTCAATTAAACTTTAACGAGTTACCATGCGGTTAGCTAAGAAGTCAATGAGAGTCAAATAGTTCTTTAAAATTTAATTTTATACTTCATATTTTCTATTGTAACTTTTCATCTTATAAAAAAATGCACGAATCATGTTTTTAACAAAATTCAAAAATATCAGCGAATGTTTTTAAAGAAAAGTCCATTTTCCTCCGGTCAAAAATAAAATTGAAATTTAAAATAAGTAAATGATTTTCTTTTTGTTTTTTTAATTCTGTTGAAATTTTCTTTTGAAATCGATATTAATTTCATAAAATCGAAATAAGTAAGAATATATAAGAAGCAAAATACGCGTTTCCAGGAACAGAATATTGAAATTTCTTATATTAAATGAACAAAGTTCAAGGTTTTATTTTTAATTTGAATTTTCTATTCTTTTGTTTCTTTTATTTAAAAGAATAATCGAAACAGAAATTTGAATTTTTAAATAAAAATTGTTTATAGCAACTTAAATCGATTAATATGAAATATTATATAATATTTTATTTTATTTTATTGAGTTCTTCCCCAAACCACATTTACAAAGTATATGGGAAGGCGAATCAATGTATTACATGGGTAAAATTTCTTAAAATTAACTTAGTTAAGACAATTTTAATATTGATCTGATTTGTAGATCTGGAGGTTCTGATACAGGATTATAAAACTTATTTACAAATTTTTATTAATATTTAAATGATATAATTAAAAACGAGTAGGACTATTGAAAATCAAGTATTTGGAAAGATCTACGGTTCTTTTACAAAAATATGTCCAGAACAACAGTGTCTTTATTGGAAGTTTCCACATATATAAAATTAAAAATTTTTGCAAACGCATATTGTACTCGTATAGCAGAGTTAAAAATTTTTTTTTAATTGCACTCCTTGAAAGCATATAATTCCCACATAAACATCGCTATCTGTCGTGACCTAGTGCTAATATTTCAATGCAACCAGAGGTTTTTTGTATTTAACCATTTTTTGGATTGGATTTTTTTGCGCTATATACTATTATGGCAACGGTCTCTTGAAAATTTAAGGCTCCACTATAAAGCCATTCGCACTATTCCGGCCCTGTAACCTATGACCTTTTTTCTGAAATGCGTGTGTATGCTTCTCCAGGATAACAGATTCTTAGGACCACCCATAGATTTTAATAGATGAAAATAAAGTGGTAGATAAACAAGATTTGCAAAACTTAAAGATGTGATTGGATTTTATGTAAAACGAAATGATACAGCATGGTAATGAATTAAAATGCCAAAAATGGTAAGGAAAATGTTTTTAACAAAAAATGTGAAATGAATTGAAACTGAACCGAAAATTGTTTACTTATTTAAAAGCTGGAAGAAATGGGAGTCCCTAAATAGAAAAGATATTGAAAAACACAAATTGCATACTTTTAGGTATAAAATAAAAGTTTTATTGTAAATGAATTATTTCTAGCAAGTAGTGATAATTAGGATTTGGTTTTATGGCTAACTCTTTGGGAATATAATTCGAATTCTATTTGAATATAATTCCATAAAACGTATAACAGTTAAGAAATTCACAAATGAGAGAACTTAAGAAATGAGGTTATATCTTAAACATTACCGTATAATATTATATCAACTGCATTCGTTGAAAATCGTTATATAAAACCGTTATTACTTAATTTACAGGGTTAACTGAGATTGTATGCATCCAAACAAGAAATTAACGTGGATTGTTCATCAAAATGTTTAAAAAAAATTAAACAATATCCACATAAAATTCAATTTTTTAATCAAATAACGGTATATGTAAATATTTAAAATATTATGTAGGTAACTGTGACAACAACAACTATTTGTTATATTTAAAAAAAGATTTATTTCGCAATGATAATGAATTTCGCATTTTTCACATCTGTTTCTTTTTAACTTTTTACTGTTATTAAATGACCTCTAACATTATTTTTCGTATATATATGTATATATTAAATTTGAGTTAGAATACAAATTTTTATACCCGTATGACTATATAGTCTAAGGGTATAATAAATTTGCCATTACGTTTGTGACGCAGAGAAGGAGGGGGGGTAGATATAGACTCAAGTGTATGGATCGGATCAGAATCGAAAAATAAATCGATTTAGCTATGTATGTCCGTCCGTCCGTCCGTCCGTCCGTCCGTCCGTCCGTCCGTCCGTCATCACGATAACTCAAAAAGTAAAGGAGCTAGGATTATGAAATTTTCACAAATTCGTTTTTATGCAAAAAACGGAATCGAGTTTGAAATTCAGCCATTTTGGTCCACGGGTTCGAGTACCTGCCATACAACTTCTAATTTTATATGAGCATTACTCTATACCTATGGAAGGTGCGTGTCTGAAATTTTGCCAAAAGTAGTTTAGTATAATGGCCAAAGTTACTGCAAAATTTGGTTGGTCTACTGCAGAGGGTTCGAGTAGCTGACATACAGCTCCTTCTTTATATGAGCTTTACACTACACCTGATGAAGCTGGGTGTCTGAAATTTTGCAAAAAGTAGTTTAGTGTAATGGCCAAAGTTACTGCAAAATTTAGTTGGTCTACTACTGAGGGTTCGAGTAGCTGCCATACAACTCCTTTTTTTATATGAGGATAACAGTACACCAAATGAAGCTGGGTGTCTAAAATTTTGCCAAAAATAGTTTAGTGTAATGGCCAAAGTTACTGCAAAATTTGGTTGGTCTACAGCAAAGGGTTCGAGTTGCTGCCATACAACTCCTTCTTTCATATGAGCATTACTCTACACCTAATAAAGCTGAATGTTTGAAATTTTGCCAAAAGTAATTAACCGGATGATATAATGTATATGTTACGGTCATACGGGTATCCCAGAGTTGACACAGTCTACTCTACTACACTCTTCCTCGTTTTTTATATATTTTTAGTAACCGTCTAAAATACGTTGAAAAAAAAAGTGTCAAGACCAAAAAACCAAGTAAATGCTGGTATTAAATATTTAATATTATCTAATGGCGTGAAATAAATAAAAAAATAAAAATAAATAAAAATATTTACATTAGAGTAAAACAAAAAAGATTTATTTGAAAGCTATTGATATCATATAAGGACAATCAAGATCTATTGTATAAGATTAAAGTTATTTATTGTTACAAATATAATATTTATTGCTTTAATTCATAAACAGTATTAGACCTGACAATATTTTAAAAATTACAAGGGTAATACTATAATTATTTAAATACCCCCTTACATGAAATCTAATGAATTAATATCAAAAAACAGTTAATAAATTAAAGATAGAAAAAAATAAGGTCTAAGGTTATTATCAACATGTTATATATTTTATAATGCGTATCAATTTAATATTAATGAGCTGAAATGATATTTTTAATCTAATTAAATGTCTCAAATGGGTATGTTGTATATTTAGTAATGCTTTAATTTAAATAATTATTAGATTAATTGTTTTTGGAGTATATGTTTGGGGGAGAAAAGGTCATCAATTCATCATACTCGTAGAAAACCATCCAATAAAATTATCCAAATGGCTTTATAGTAGGGTCTTTGGAATGAGTAAAATGCAGAAGCCCTCAATGGTATTCCTTACCCGGCAAGAATATTCAAATATCAATAGTAAACTGTAAAGATGAAAATGTCTCGTGGAAATCCTATGATTTCAAAAGTGTCAGGGAAAATTATATTTTGGAAAACTCCCAAATACCAATTAAATGGAAAATTTAGAGAATATTAAGAGCGGTAAAGCATGGAAAAACTTGGTATTGGATGTAGTTTAGTTATGTATATTAGTAAGGTTCATGATAAAAATTTAACCCTTTTTATTTAACCCATTCAATTGAAAATATATATTCGCTGCCAGGGTTGTTTAAAGTTGTATTAATTAATCTGAGTTGTTATTAAACAATAATAATTATTATTAACAATATTTTCATATTGGCAGTTTGTATAGATTAATGAAAGTCAAAAGATTAAAGAAAGGTTTCTCAGTAGGTTATTTAATGTTCATGTTCTTCAATTGGCAAATAGCTTAAAAAAATTGAAGCCCTACACTCCCAAGGACTATGCAATTGAAATTACAAAATTTCCTGTTTTTGTAGTTATAATGAATTATCAATTTTAGTGAAGGATTTGTTTTACTAAACTGATCTTTGAGTTACAGAGTGCTGTAAAAATTTCCCTTTTTTGAAGACGGACGAATGCCGAACGAACTAAGTGAAATAAGCACATTCGCTATAGAAACGTTCTTTTCAAAATTTGTTGAAAATTTTTGCTTAAAAAATTATTTAAATTTTGGATAGTGCAATCACTGGCACCGGCAACCAACACATAATGCTGAAAACGCTACAGTGGGATACGTAAACAAGTTTAACCAACTTGCTAGTATAATCACCGTTGATGGAGGTGTGTGTAGTAGATGTTAACAATTGAATTAAAAAAGTCAGGGCAGCTTTCGGACGATTGTAAGAGCCGTGGCAAATCACACGAGAATATCCCATATTAAAGCAAAAGTAAAAGAGAAACTGTAGTTGAATAGGTCATACGTCATACGCTATCGCAACAACATAAGTCGCGTGGTTTTGGAATGGATATCGAAACAATAACTGTGGGCTCACAGTACTAAATGAACTCAACCAATACAACCTCACATGTGAGAATGTGCAAAACCGGGGCAGGGTACTGTGTGGGATGAAAATGCCATATGCAAAACCCTCGCAGAGTGACATGGAAAATGTTCCAAACGGTTTCAGAACTTTGTTTTTACTTTATAGATATTATTATATTATATTTAATTATACATACAATTAAATCAATGCAAAAAATAATGAATTTTCTGTCTTTTTAATAAAATCTTTAAACACTGTCATAGACAATTTGATGCTTTTTTTATTTAATTTCAATTATTTATTATTCCTATACCTATTCTAGTTTTTTTACTAGGCATGTCAATATAAATTTAATATAAGAAGGGAAAAGTTCAAATGAACATTAACCTATATAATTTTAAATAAGAGAAAAAAAAAATGGAATATTTCGGATTATATTGATTATCTTTTATTTCATTTCCAGCATTTCTTTCATACATAAAAGATAAATCTGATGATATGATAAGCGTTTTTTATTTTCTTCCTATTCCTTCTGAAACGATTAAAAAAACTAGATGAAAAAAAAAAGATTTATTATGGAATTATTGAGTTCAAAAGAATGAGATTGAATTGAATTACCTTGAATGAATAATACATACATATGTAGTTATATACATACATATATAATTTAAGTCTATGTGATATTTTACTACCTATAGTTTAGTTTTTACAGCACTTATTTTAGATAATTGATCATTATTTTTATTTATTTTATGTATATATATATATATATATATATATATATTGTTAAAATATATCTATATATTTATCTTCTATATATATATATATGTATTATATAGTTAAAATGGTAAAGTTGAACAAATTTTTATGATCAGGGGTGGAATGAAATAACTTTAATGAAAGAAATAAAAAGAAAATTGATTTTTCCATTAATGATCTGTACCTGGAAAATTTTTTGAAATAAATTAGTTCAATCAAAGCAAATTTTTGGGGTAGTAACTCAAGAAATGTCTTTCATTTCTAAGTTTAAAAATTTTCATACGAAGGTGTTGAAAAGGTGTCTAATTAGAGGAGCAGAGGTGGTTTTGTCGAATTAAAAATCTATGTAAAGTCAAATAAAAAAGATAACAAATAAATGCTGTTAAAATAGAATTTAATGTTTTATAATAAAATTTCAGTTGTTTAATTCATTTGTTTAACTATATAGTTAACAAGTAAATGATAATTGATAGCAATTTATCATTTACTTGTTAACTATATAGGTATTTAATTTGCTTTCATTTAATAAATCATTTAAATAATTCGATACATAATCATTCAATTAAATTACAAGTTATTGATTAAATCACAATTGATTAACATCACACATATGTTAATGCTTTGTTAGAAACTAGGATGAAAGCCCGTCATTTGACAAGTTCAAGTGTAAAAAACAAATTATTTTTCTGTTAAAATTTTATATTGAATTTTAATACTTTTCTATACTTAAAAAAATAATGCCCTGGATTTGAATTAAACCTTAAAACCTAAAATCTAATATAATTAGAAGAACCGCCCTAACCACCCAACAACTTGGTTACTTTTATACTGTTTGCTGAGTGATACTTTTGATCTGATCATTAGGGCAAGCGATTTAGCAGCCTTTCTTAGCGTTTAATTATAATATAGTTTCTTCCATATGAAATTGTTTGAGCTCATTATCATATAATTTAGCATTTAATTTTCAGTTTCTTAAATCGTTATATTCACTAAGCCGTGGATTACTTGGATGTAGCTGTTTTATAAGATTAAGAATACACAAATGTTAATTTTATGCGCCATCTATTATCTTACAAAAGAGTTATTTATATATTTTTATTAAATCTTGTCTAACATTATGATATAAACTGTATTATAATTAAAGTTATAATTGTACAATTTTACGTTATTTGTTAATTATATTTGATCTGACCGGGGTTTGAATCCGATGCTTGCCACGTGAAAGGTAGTGTCTTTACCACTACTCCATAGGTCAGATTAAGGTGAAATAATCCCTCAAAACTCTAAAATTTAATTTAGAGCCTAAAAACTCTAATTAAATTATTGATGATAGATTTTGCATCAAACACTTAAATCAATTAAAAGAATGGTGCATATCTATAAAATTATTCGTAAAAGTACATATATATAAATATTTTGTAAAAATGGAATACCATAATTTTGAATACATATTATAAAAATACAAGTAATCCCATCTAAAATCCATCTTTAAACCTATATTGATCTTTCAATTCGGTAATGTTATTTATATTTTTTTAGCAGATGACGTTTTAAAAGAATTGGGGGATTATTTCATTTTAATTTTGGCGTTATTTCACTTAATTGCAGGAATATTTCATTTTGAATTTGTAGTGCTATTTCATAATGAAATAATTCCCAGTGATTTTGAGGGATGTTCCCCTGTGCCCTTTCCGACTTCCAAATGATATTTTCCAAAGTAATTTTCTAATAAACTTTGAAACAATTTCCAAAGTAATCTTCTAATAAACTATGAAAAAATCAACTGTTGCTACTATATGTATTTAAAATTAAAATTAATTATTTAAAAGAGAATCCAAACTTTATGTTTTTAAATTCATGAAACGCATTAAGCTTCAATGAATTCATAATGAATGAATTAAGGCAATTATTAAAATTTAGAATTTATTCTACTGTGAAATATGAAATTTGAATTTACTTTCCTCCTGAATTAAATATATTTTTTTTCAACAATACCTTGTACACCACAGAATATTTTCAAAAAGTTTATTTTTGTTTTAATGTAATTAATTAAATAATTCAATTAAATAATTCAATTAAATAAAGTTTACATAATCTTTAAAAGTGTCAAAAAAAAAAACAAAACAAAAGTAAAATTCAAACAATAATAAATAAAAAATTTTCTCTCAAATAAAATTATAATTTTATAAAAAAACATAAAAAAAAATAAAACAAAAAAAATCATAAATAAAGTAATAACAATAAAAAAACGAGGAAGAGTGTAGTAGAGTAGACTGTGTCAACTCTGGGATACCCGTATGACCGTAACCTATACATTATATTATCCGGTTAATTACTTTTGGCTTTATTAAGTGTAGTGGAATACTCATATAAAATAAAGAGTTGTATGGCAGCTACTCGAACCCTCTGTCGTAGACCAACCAAATTTTGCAGAAACTTTGGCCATTACACTAAACAATTTTTGGCAAAAATTCAGACACCCAGCTTCATTAGGTGGAGGGTAATGCTCATATAAAATAAGGAGTTGTATGGCAGCTACTCGAACCCTCTGCAGCAGACCAACCAAATTTTGCAGAAACTTTGGCCATTACACTAAACAATTGTTGGCAAAAATTCAGACACCCAGCTTCATTAGGCGGAGAGTAATGCTCATATAAAATAAGAAGTTGTGTGGCAGCTACTCGAACCCACTGCACTAGACCAACCAAATTTTGCAGAAACTTTGGCCATAAAACTAAACTACTTTTGGCAAAATTTCAGACACGCAGCTGTAATAGGTACAGAGTAATTCTCATATAAAAAAAGAAGTTGTATGGCAGCTACCCGAACCCATGGACCAAAATGGCTGGATTTAAATAGCGATGACGGCTATTGCAAAAAAACGAATTTGCGAAAATTTCAAGATCCTAGCTCCTTTAGTTTTTGAGTTATCGTGCAGACGGACAGACGGACGGACAGACGGACGGACAGACGGACGGACAGACGGACGGACATACATAGCTAAATCGATTTATTTTTCGATTCTGATCCGATCCATACACTTGAGTCTAGTTCTACCCCCCCTCCTTCTCTGCGTCACAAACGTAATGGCAAATTTATTATACCCTTGGACTATATAGTCATACGGGTATAAAAATTTGTTTAAAATTGTTATCTAACTTAAAGTTCCCATTTAATCCCTCATTGTTACCTACTTGGTATAAAATATCTCAATTTTTAAAATACTTTAAAAAAAAAATGAAAACAAAATAAAAAAGTCCTAGGTGATAAAATTTATTTTTTTAAATTTTCATTCAAAAGAATTTTAAATTTCCCCTTATGACGTCACATTATTTCTTTTCTATGCTAATTTTTTTTTTTTATTTTTTGTTTTTATCAAAAAATCCAGATCTTATTTAAATAATTTCGTTATAAAAAACAAAAAAAAAATCTACTTAAGCTTTTTTTTAAAGCTTTATACAAGCAAAATTATACATAATAATCAAATACATATATCTACATATATGTATGTATGTATATTTTTTTTGACTTGAAATTTATGTAAGTATGTGAGTTTGTGTGGAATAAAATTCCAACAGGAAAAAGGAAAACGGTATTAAAAGTAATAAAATACAAAAAAAACAATTGTAACAATAATAATAACAACAATAATAGAAAGAGAAAATAAAAACAACAACAAAAATTGATTTTCCCCTTATTGTGAATTTTTTTTATTGTTGTTGTTTTTTTAAAAAAAATAAAAATAAAACTCAACTTTTGTCCTATATTTTTTTTTTATTAGGATATCAAAACAATATTATATATATATATATATATGCATCTATAAATATATATATATATATATATTTATATATATATATTTATTTATTAATATATGTATTATATACATATATATATATATATTTATAAACTTAATATAAATATTAGTACATAAAATATTCTGAATAGTCCTATAAGGTGACTTTAACAAAATTTTTATGTAGCACTCTTGTGAATTTGACATTTTAAGAAAATGTGAAAATATTAAGGAATAGGAATTGCAAAATAGAGAAATGACAACTAAAGAGTGGGAGAGAGAGAGAGAGAATGATAAAAGATATTATAGAAAAAAAAAGTTACAATCACCTTCATTATAAATTTTTATTTGTTGTTGTTATTTTTTTTTTTGTCTATTTCTGAAGTATACAAGTATATAAGTATTTATAGGATTAAAAAAAATATTCTAAAAATATATATATATATAAATTTTTTTATCTGTTCTTTGTGTTTTTTTGTTTTTTTTTTTAATTCTTATCTGTTATTTATTGTAATTTGATTAAAATTAGAAACCAGAGTGACAAAATCGAAATTTATTTTTTTTTTCAAAAAAAAAAAAGAAAAAGGAAGCAGAAAAAATTAAAATCTTTAGATAAAAGTTTTCTTTTTAGAGGATTATAATATAAAGGTGGAACCAAATAAATGTATTTGGGCATGTAAATTCAAATATATGGATTAAGTAAATAAAAAAAAAAAATTTATTATAGGGTTCTTTTTGTTTAATCAGAAAAAATAGAGTAGAAATTAGAGGAGAGATGATGATATTGGTATGAACCTACCAACTAAAATCTACTTAATATAGTGATAATTTATTTATTTAAATTAATTTAAGATAGAAATTGACTTGCATAATGCCCTACATATTATAAATATTTTAATACTTAATTGAAACTTATTGATTTTAGAATTGTTTTTGTAATGGACAACTTATAATTAGAAAGAGAAGGGTTAATTAACTAAGATTTATGCATAATATAATGACATTAATGACATTATAATGGTTAACAGTTAATTTTGATTAAGAATTGTTTTATGCTGTAATTGGTAATAGGGAGTAGATTAATAAAACAAATGGCACAAGGACATAATATTGAAGGACAAACTTTGAAATACTGTGTTTTTAATTATTTTATTTGTTGGTTGTTTTTAAGAAATATAAGAATAAAATCTTAAAGTGAGAACCACTCATAAAAAGTCTTTTTGTAGCTGAAACATTGGTATTTATAAACTTACTGTTATTAGCAATACATAAGAAATTAAATTAATCCATAGAAGTATAGGAGAGAAGAAAAACTTTGTTCCGGATTATTTTCTCATACAAATTTTATCTTTTAAAATTAAATTAAAAGAAAATTTTTTTTAAAATTAAATTATTCACACAACTAAACACATAGGATTTTAATTATTTATATTATTCTTATTAAATATTTTTTATTGCAACATATTCAACATGTTGTTTTGGATGGTTGTCTTTGTTGAAATCATTTAATCCTTTTTTTTTAAACTGAAGTTCTTTGGTTAAAGATTGTTAACATTTTTGGAACCTCGCAATTGGTACTGGGAAGTAGATTAATAAGACTAATGTCACAAGGTTATAATATTGAAAAAGAAAATTTGAAATATTAAGTTTTTTGTAGCATTATTTTAAAAATAAAATAAAATTTAGATTTAAATTAATCTGATTTAAAAGTTAAGTTTTGTCAGTTAACTTATGTTGGAAAAGATTTTAAAGATGAAGAAAATTAAACAAATCCGGATCGATGTTTGTTACCAGTTGAGCTGAACTGAAACTGATACTATGCACTCAAAATACAAGAAAAACTTTACAGAAAAGGAAATTCTGAATCCTAGTTTTTGTAATCCTAAAGGAATATTTGCAAAGGTTTAATAACTTGTTAGAATTTGTGTAAATTTTTAAATCTTAGATTCGTTTTTATCAAGTTATAATGATCTTCAAAATTAGCTTTTATTAGAAAATTGAATTTAAAATTAATATCATTTTCATGTAATGGTAAATGAAAAGTTTGAATATTATTTTAATAAAACATTGCTAGGGGATAAGTTTAGGGGATACTATTACTAATTTTTAACTTATAACATATATAAACTACAAATAAATTATATATATATTATAAGAATATTTTACGCACGAATATTTATTATTATTAACTAGTTGTTGACCCGTCACAGAATGATGGAAGGTCAATTAGAAGAAGAACTTTTTCTAATTGAAAACTATTTCTAATTTCATTATGTTAAAAGTATGTTAAATAAAATTGCAACCGTTACATTTTATATAACGCATATTATGCTTCGATTCTAGTAATAGATACACAAAAAATAAATAAATAACTCATAATTTCTTCTTGTACCTTAAAAACTTGAAGATGAATAAGTTAGTTAGTCTACTTTTTATATGTTTCGTGTTTATAAAATGTTGTGGTCGTTAGTTCAAATCCCTTCTTCGTATAATTTGTTTTTAATTTCAATTAAAATTTTTTTTTATTTAAGTGCGTACTTGCTTAAATTAAATAAATTAATAAAATATTTTAAATTTTTTTATAGGTTTATTTTGTTTCAATAATGATCTATTTCTCCATTTATTAATGTTTTGTTTTTAAATTTATAATGTTGCTATACATTCTATATTGCTTCTTTTATTTAGATTCAAATCGAAATACTTGTTTGTTGCTAATATTCTATAATGTACCTACTCAACCTTGCTAAATAATGTATCTATTATTTATATTTACGTAAAATTGTATTAAATAAATGTTGATTTTTGAATTGAATTTTGCATTATCAAATGCAAATTATAAATTCTATTTGGAATTTTTTTAATATACCTAATTTACTTTAAAAAAAATTTATTTTTTTTGGCGTCTATGGTGCATTGAGCTCAGGTATTGTATACCCGAATCCACTTGCCCAAACTTAACACCATTTTCTTCCATTTTTAACTTTTTTTAAATAGTAAAATATTTAAAAGATTATGAGGGAAACATGAAGGGATGGGGGATAGATGAGGGAGAGATAAGATCGAAATGTGGGAGAGATGAGGGAAACTTTGAAATTACTTTGACACATTGCTTGGTTTATTTGCTTAAGCAAAGCAAGCAATGCATCAAAGCGAATAATTATGACTTACTACACAAATATTCATGTGAAGCATAGTTTTCTTAATTTTTATTTACAAAATGTTTTACTGTTTATTTAAAATTTTCAGAAAATAGTCTGTGATTTTTAAAGCTGAAATGAATTAATTCATAAACTAATACATAAATTTTATTTCATCAAAAATTTTTTTTTTTATTAAAAATAAATAAAATATTTTTTGGCCTGCTTATGATAATTTTAGATATTTTATTTTCTAAAATAAAACACATCCAACAAAACATTAATATTTTATTTTTTTATAATTAAACACATCCAACGAAACACATTTAATTGAATGCGTTTGTTACACCTCATTCTAGAAAAATATATTAATAAATAATAATTAATTTATTTATTTATATACAAACAGGCATTTCCTTTTCAGGTGTTGGAGATATTATACTATTTATTAATTTTACAAGTATTATTATTATATTTGGTTTTTATTGAATTTGATAGCTTCATATATTTGTTTATTTATTTGTAGTACCAGACAAAAATAAATATTGCCTGATAATATTAATCCTTTGCCGATTTGACATTTGGACTTATTATTAAATTATTGTAATGTACAATATACATATATATATTTTTTAATAGATATGATCGGACAAGGATTTGAACTGGAGACGTTTCGATTGAAAAGCCGCCACTTTACCACTAAGCTATCGGTCAGATGCTTTATATATATTTAAATTCAGTTTCCTCCTTATTTTAAAAAAACCCCAACATCTGATTAAGAAAATATCGATTCAAATATCATTTTCTTAATGAAGACCTGGGAAAATTTGGTTTAGTGTTTGAGAATCAAATCATCATTTAATTCCAATCATTAAATAACAGTCTTAAAAACTTTTTTCCCATTAAATATTCGATCAATATACACAATATATACTTTAATATCAATTTTCAATCATCTCATATCATATTTTTTTAACAAAATAAATTGAATTGAATGAATATATTAAAAATATTTATAGGAAAATCTATAGATAATGATAACACTTTATCATATTTTCATATTAAAATAATATTAAAGAGATAACCTTTTCTATATTAAATCTATTTTAGTTTATAGGTTCAGAAAAAAAAATTAAAAAAAACAAGAATACAAAAGAAAATTTATTATATAAATAATGATACAAAAAAAAAAGCTCTAAATAAACTCTTTTCATTTGAAATTAATTAAACAAATTTATAAAACAAACAAATAAACAAACAAACAAACAAACAAACAAACAAAAACCCATATACATAAATGATAGATTTTAATGAATTTACGCTTAGACAAAGAATCTAAAAAAAAAACAAAAAAAAAAGTTTAAGTGTTAAAGAAAAAAATCATAAAATAAGGAGTAAAATTTAAAAGCCTTTAAAATTAAAAACAAAAACAAAACATTATTTATATAAAAAATAACATTAAAGAAAAACAAAAACAAACAAACAAATAAAAGGCACACACAAAATTAAGAAAAAAAGAATATTTAATTTCTTTTAACAAAAGAACCGTTTTTTTTTTTTTCAATTGTCCTTTTTTTTTTTTTTTGCACGATGACTCTTCTCTCTTCAACACTTTTGATAAGACAAAATAAATAGAGAATTAAAATGAGTGGAAAACAGAAACTTGCTCTTGCTGTCAAAAATAAAAAAACAAATCTCTTAAAAGAGTCAAACATAGAAAAGTCAAAACTTAAAAGGAGAAAAACGGGAGAGAATTTTATTTTTCCGATATCAGCAATGACAGCAATAATAAACTTTTTTAACTGTTATACAAATTCAATAATGTGCAGAGAACTGTTATACTACTCCATTTACTATTAAATTTTATGTACAAAATATCAAGGATCTGCGCACAAAAAAAAAAAAATAAAAACAACAATAATAAAATTTACATATCCTAAAAAAAAAAAAAAATCAAAACAATGTTATCTAAACTTAAACACAGATGTAAATAGAAGTATTATTATATATAGATATATATATTATTTATATATATATATGTTTGTGTAGATATTCACACCTGTGGAATGTATACTAGGTTAAAAATTCCTGATGTTTTAATGATAAAATTTTAGGTCTATTTATATATAATATACTTTACATATACATGCTTACATTCATATTTTAGTGTCTATACAAATATTAATGAAAAATGTTTTATTCGTAGGTATATTATTTACTTTCAAGTGCTCTTTTTTTTTTTTGTTTTTACTTTTCGTTAAATTTTTATTTTATTTTTTTGGTTTTTTTTAGAGGTTAAAAAAATGTATGCATGTATATGTATGTAACTACTATATTATAATATATGTCAGTTACTGTAATATATATTCTATTTTATGTATATAATTATTTTATAAAAGATTTTTACTCTCAATGATACTTGATAGGATGTATACATTAATATTTTTTAGTGTCTCGTATTTAATATTTATTTTTTTTTTGTTTTTGTTTTTTTTTGTATTACACTTGATGGATACATACTGTAATACCCAAAGTATTTTTCCTCTTATACAAGACAAGTTTTTATTTTTTTTATTGTGTTTTTCTTGTTTTATTTTTTTGTTGTTTTTTTATTTAACATCCCACTAAAGAATCCGAATACTCTTGTGAATAGGCTGAAACTAAAAAATCAAAAAAAAAATCACAAAATAAATGAAAATATAAAGGACGAAGAAAAGTTACCATTGTGAATACAAAAATATACGT
>OY720442.1:41140752-41163987 GCA_963082915.1 Dolichopus griseipennis | reverse complement strand
AGAGGCTGTTTATTTTTATTGAGAATAATTAAATCCTTACGTGTCGGTTTGATCTGGTACCTCTGATATAATATTAAAAAAAAAAAATAAGAATTGATTATTAATTATAGTTTAGTTTTAAATTAAAAATAGTTTTCAATTTAGAGCATATGAATTGTTTTTTTTTTATTATAAATTTATTATTATAAAGTAAAAATTTAATTAAATGTCTTTATTTTTTGATTTATATTTTTTGTTAATTTTGTGCGAAAAAAATTTTATAACAAATTCTTAAAAATTTGATTTTCAACTTTTAAATTATTTTTGATTTTTGTTTTTTGTTTTTTTTTTTTTTTTGAATATCTCGACTGCTGTCTTAAGAATTAATCCATTAAGTTTCTAATAAAAAAAGATTCATTTTTTTATCAAATCAATTTTAAAGTAAAGGGGACATACTGAATGTGGTGTAGTATGTGGTATGGTATGGTATAAATTTTTCTAGGATTTTTTTTTTTTTTTTTTGAATTTTTATTAATTGTGTTTTTATGTGTTGTTATTTTGATTAGGGTACTTACAAATACATATGAAATTGAAATTTTTGTTATATGTATGTCCTGTTTTTTTTTTTCATTTTTTAATTATTTTCTAATTTATTTTTTTTTATTTTTATTTTTTTTTTTGGTTTTTTTTTTCATATTTTTTGTTGTTTTTTTATACGTTTTTTATTTGTTTTTTTTTTTTTTTTTGAAATTTTTTTTTGTAGTTTTTTATTGTATGTGTGTGTACCTTATAGATCAATTAATGAAATTGCGTGCTTATTTTTATTACTAATTTGTATTTCTTCTTCTGGGGGTCATCAAAGGTCGAACATTTGTAGGGATCTTGTAACTAAATCATCTTTCAGACATGCTTCCAAAAATTCTTCAATTGTTATAACACCATCTTGATTCAAATCTAATTTTCGAAAAACTCTATCCACCTGGAAATAAAAAGAAAATTAAATTTTTATTAATATTATTATATAAAAAAAATTATTAATTATTAGTTACAATTAAATGTTAAAAGAATTGATAAATTTTAATAATATACATTATAAGAGAGGCCTTGGTGGGTTAGTGGATAAGTATTTTGCTTACTAACCAAAGGGGTTCGGATTCGATTGTAAATTTGATAATTGAAAAAAAATTATTGATAAAAATAATTTTTCTTTACAAATCTCCATGATGACCAAAGATAATTTAAATATACAAATATATAATATAAACAAAATAATTAATATTGTATAATTATAAATAAATAGAAGGTATTTAATTTAAGAAGCCCAAATGGCAAATTGGCCAAACAAATTCCACGAACTAATTGGAATCTAGAAACCGTTTTACTGTAGCCCAAGTTTGCTTCAATATCACTATTATACGGCACATTGAATTGCACTTGCAATCGAAATGCATTAAAATCCAAACTCTATGAAGAATCCAAAAATTGAAATTCAAATACGTCAAAGTCAAAACGTCAAAAGCTAAATTTGGGTAATCCAAATATTTTGTTTAGATTCAATGTTTTGTTTCTGACTTTTTGAGTATGAAAGGTAAATTTTAGAACTTAACATAAAATCCGGGTTTCAATAATTTTGCGGGGTTTAAAGAAACCTCGATTGTATTAAATGCTTTGCTGTCCAATTATTATGGATATTCATAGTTATATGGGGTTTTAAGGGATGGATTCACAATAAGATTTTAAATAACTAGTTTTACGGGACTTGAAGGCAAGAACTACTATTATATTATATATATTGTAGGTGGCATATTAGGTATGAAAAAAAATAGAAGCAAATTTAGATTTGGATACAAAATCAAATATTTTAGATCACCTGCAATCAGTTACTAATTGTTAAAATAAATGAAAAATGAAATAAAAAAAAAAGTAAAGGAAATGGATTGATTATATAGTTAAAAATTTATATTAATTACACTGGGCTGGGAGTAAACTAGACCAAATTTGGGGTACGCGTGCGAACGTAATGTGAGCATGGAAAAAAATTAACTTAACTTCTTTTGTTAAAGTTTTAGATGGACAACTTAATTAGTCCCTAAGGCATATAAAAAATAGAAATGATATGTATGGCAACTAATTGAATTCGCTGAGTGCAATTTTTAAAGCAAGAAGTCTCTTTTTATATACGTATTTTTCGATTCTAATCCGATACATTGATCTAAATCAAACTCTCCTGCTCTACCGTGTATACCTTTAGAACAAATTTCGTGCGCGTACAGTTATGATCCAGACTTTGTCATATCAATGGTGTTCATATTAAATGTATATGTAAGAATACATTTTGACAAACGTAAGTTTTAATTTAATTCAGGCAGAAAATGTACAATTTGATTTTTATCTAATTTTTCTACGTACATTTATTTTGTCAAGTGTACGGAAATAAATGTACGTAATCTACACATTATGATGGATATACATTTTTTTTTATAGAATCAGCATTTTTTAGTTTACATTTTGATTATTCCATCATTTGATATATCAAATCATCAAGCAGTAATCCTCCCACCTAGAAACCAATCAAAATTGTAATGGTTTTTGCTTATAAGCAAGCAATGACATAGTACAATATAAAAAAAAAACAAATCTAAAATGAAAAAATAAATGATAATATATCATTCTATGCCACCTGAAGGAATTGTACTGTAATCTATCAAATATTATTTTACCTATATTTTGTCTAGTCAGGTCCGATGCTAGGTTTTTTTTATCGTATGCACAAATTTTCAATGGAACTTTTTATACCGTACACCCTTAATATGTAAGTATAGGGGTATATTAACTTTGGTACTGTGTTTGTAACCACCAAAAGGGGGCAAGCTAGATATTGAAAAGAATATATATTTTTGATCAGCGTCACCTCCTGAGTCCATTTAACGATTCGGTTGTCCGTACACACTTAAAATAGTAATTCTATTTGGATGAAACTAATACTGTAGGTTACTAATGACAAAAAAAGGCAATTATTGAAAATAAGTGAAATCGGACAATGGGTTCGGATTCTGGAAGCTGTCGATAATCTTAGGCCAAACGAGCATAATTTCAAAACCAATAAAAGTAGAACCTTAAAATTTAATACAGGAGTTTTAATACAGGATTTTTTCTATTTTTTTTTTGTACTCCTGAAATTTGGGATCAATTGAAGTGGTAGTTTAGTTACCTTCTACACAGCTCCCAATATCTAAGAAGCATATACGTCGAAATCAATAACGTCAGAAACCTGGAATTTTGTAGTTCTGTCCTGTTTTCATATTGTTCTTGAATTTTAAAATTCAATGACAATCTTTAAAAGATGGTTTGGGTACCAAACACACGTCTCCCAAGACCTAATAAGCGTATCTTCTAAATTGACAAATTTGAAAAATTGATATTTAGTACAAGTACAAGGTGGTTCTTTCGTTTGTCTACTGTTCCTGAAATCTAAGATCAGTTGAATTGCGAGTTCTTGTAACTGTCAATTAAATTTTTCAGGTGTAGGGTATCACTATGTCGGTTGCATCGATACTTTTGCTACATTAACTGTGATTAACCTTAATAACATCTCATTTTTGGAGAAGTCATATTTAGTTAAGATAGAAACTTTTAGTTAAAGAATTACCAAATTTTCTTCCAAAAAATAAATTTGAAGTCAAATGACAGTTGATTGATTAATTATTTAAAATTGACAGTTATTCGTTTATAGCGAAATATTATCCTTAGTTAGTATTCTCAGTTTAGTCCCTAATTTCCGCCGCCTTTGTGCCATCTCTGCATAAGCGTTAGTTTGTCTATCATATGTATATATATATATATGTATGTATATGTGAATGTTTTTTTTATTAATATTAATGACACAATAAAATTCCTTTGGGATGTTTATGAAAAAGTACAAAAAAAAATTGTTTTTGTGTATATGTGGAAGTGTGTGTATGCATGAGTAACTTTATTTTTTGAAAAAAAAAAAGTTCATAAAGTGTGAATAATTTACGTTTGGCAAAGTGAGTGAAAATAATTTCGAGGTCTGGAGAATAAATGAATGCGTGAAAAATGACAGGATATAACCTTTCTTTTTTTGTTTTTTTTTCTTTCTAAATTCATATGTTCACTAAAGTTTTAATTTTTTTATTTTCTTTATTTTTTAATTATTTTTATGCAATATTAATAAACCAAAGATATTGCAACTTGTGAAATTGTTTTAGTTTTTTGTTTTTGTAAGTTATGTTCATTGGGTTGAAATTAATACGTCAAAAAATTAAGCTTGTATATATATATATAACATACATTTGAACTTTCAAACATGAATTTAATTCTCTAAGGGTTTTAAAGTTTTTAATGAAAGGATTTGTTTAGAATTGGATGATGTTGAAATAATATTATTTATTGAATAAGTTGCGAATTGAGTACATAATCTAGAAAAAAATGCATATATGTATGTGTACATTTTCTATTAATAAAACTTTTAATTGTAAATAAGAAAAGAAGAAATCTTTTGTGAATGCATTTAGAAATTTATTTTTAACTTTGCATCTGGTACATATACGAAATAGAAGCAGAGAATGAGAATATCATAAGATATGAACACTTATTTAATTCTCGAGTTAAAATAATTTAGAAATTTTATTACCAAAGTTAGTCAAAATTGGTTCATAAAGTTCTTAAAGCTTGAAGATTCTTGTGCTTTAATATGATTAATTTTACAAATTTAAATTTAGTAAAATCTTATATTATTACTGCAATCCTTAGATATTTTAATAAAGTAAAGTTGTAAAATTGTAAGGATGCATCTACAACTCTTAATTTCATGTCTTATTGGTTGGCGCATTTTTCAGAAGTGCTCAATAATACACGGCTTTGAATTTTTAAGACTTATAAATATCGAAGAGAATTTGTCAATGTTTTAGGTTTAAATTAGTGTTGGATTATTAAAATACCAAAGAAGAACACTCAAGTTATCATTTTAATCTGTTCCTGCAACCAATATCGTTTTAATTAAGATGAATTCATTTAGTGCAATTTTTATAGTATTATCAATTTAGTTCTAATTTAAACAAATTTTTAATATATGTTAATGATATATCTAATTTTTAAGGGTATCGCACTATTGAAAGTTTAAATTATCAATGACAAGGTCAAGTTTTAAGTAGTGTATATTTAAATCAACATGGTATGGCATAAGTCAAATAATTTAAATTTTATCGAAAGCTGTGAAAAAACATGCTTAGTTATAATCCAAAGAAAAATAAGTTATTTTTGATTTTAAGTTATGTTTAAGTTAAAAAAGTTAAATTAGAAAAGAAATTTAATTTTTTATTTTTAATTGAATATTTTAATTAAAAAAATTACGGAAGTTGTGACGGTATGAGCTCTGCAGGAAGATTGTGAAGCGCTTGTATATTTTCAAAGCTTCTTATATTGTCTGTTGTTGTAGAAGGAATAAGAGGGGGCCTATTTTTTTGACAAATGTTCGTGCGAAAGTAGAGTTTGTGAAGAATGATTGAAGTTAGCCCATTTGCGCATAAATTCTTTTTTGCTATTGGAAATGCCGGATGGCGCAAAATGACTGATATGGTTTGAATGTTTAATAACTTTTTAAATTTATTTATATTTTTTATTTTTATTTCAGAATTTTGTGAAGAAAACTTGGGGAATTGGAAATGGAACAGTACACAACAGAACAGCGATCAAAAATTACGAAAAGTTATGAAAAATATAAAAACTCTAAGACCATCGGTCGTTTTGCACCACCAAACGATATCGGTCGTTTTGCACCACGCGTTATTTCATTTTCAAAAAATTACTTTAAAATATTAATAACTAATAAGGAAACTTGAAAGCATTGGGAGATTATGTCTATTTTCAAGAAACTTTCAAATATTAGAAACAGTCGAATTGTACATATATAATATATTCATTTATATACAGCGTGTTCTACAAAAAGCTAGATAATATGGTAATATGCGATAAAGGATTCAACAGGTAAGTTAATTCTGAAAAGGTAGCCAGATTTTAACTTTGTGGTGCCTTAAGATAGATGTAGATAGTATTGCTTAAAAATCATTTTTATATGAGATATGACTAAAGTCACAATTTTAATAATTCGGCTTGGGGGTTAGGAGAATTAATAAATATCATAAAATAGAAATAAAAAAGAGGAAATTTTATAAAATAATTACTTAATAATTACTTAATATATAATTAATTATATTTAGTTATGTACTTTTAGTACGTAAGTACTTGTAATATAAAGAAATACTTAGTATGTAATTTAGTTAATACAATGAATATACTTATGATAATTAATTAGAAGAATTGTATTTCAAATAATTAAATGAATTATACTTTTTTTTCAGTGTTATTATATTTTACATACATATTTATTTATATAATTTTCCTAATTTAATTTACGATATAATTTAATAATAGATATTAATGAACTAAAATTTCTTTTATATTGTAATTAAATGCACGCTTTCAAAATCATCGATAAATCAAATGTTATTCTTGGTAATTATTATATTTATTACCTATTTACATGCATATAGTATGTGTGTATTCCACCTGTTAATAGGTAGTAATATTGTAGATCATATTATCTAGAAAAATGTATATGTACATATTTAACACCAATAAGACCAACATGTATGGTACAAACCAGTTACAAATTAAAATATTTAAACTTTGTTACATATGTTTAACGTATTCTTAAAAGTATTTCGGGAGGAGGCTGATTAGTGTTAATGCTACATCCCTTGTTAAGCTTTTCTATTTTTATATACATATATGTTAAAGTTAAATTACATTGCATGATTCTTTGCAAAAAAAAATTCTGATCTGCGCGTTAAGTCTAACGACCTAAGACAATACGTTAGATATTTAACCACTGTGCCATCGGGACCCCCAAAACGAAAGTTTAAATAAAAATAAATGAAAATAATGAATAAATAAAAATTATAGAAGAAATTGCATACTTTAAGGATGAAATTAAAAAATCCTTGCTAAATAATATTTTGATTACTATTATGAGCTTTTAGAGGCCTAAAAGGCTCATACCCCATTAACCCAAAGGGGTAAAATATAAAATATATGATAAACAAAATACATAATATTACTTATAATTTAATAAAATTATTGGCAATTGAGATGCTTAAAACCCAAATGTAAATATGGCATGTCATTCCCCATCAAAACAATAACAATGTAATGACATTTTAATTAAAAAAATGTACAAATCAATCACAATTGCAATTGTTTGTATATGGTAATAAATGGGTTAAAGACATACACTATCAACTCTTTGTAATATCGTGATTTCACTTGATTTTATTTTTTTTTTTATTATTTTATTTTTATGATATATTTATTAAACGATTTATTACACAAATCTATTTTCTAATATTTACAATATGAATAAAAAAACAACATCTACTATCGTCGTTTACATTTACAATTCCAATTCATTCAATAAGGTGTTGATATTATTATAAATATCTATTATAAGTTGTGTAATTGTGCAAAGAATTTATGGTATAAAAACAATTCTTGTTATAGAAAAATAAAATGTTCTGATAAATTTTTATTCAATTTTTAGATCATTTTTAAAAAAATTTGAAAAATATGTCTATATAGTTTCGGTGTGTCCCCCTGTCAGTGAGTTTAAAAAATGTCTACACCATTTGAATTATAGAAATAAAATTTCAACTACGGATAGATATTGCAAATTAATTTCATGGAAGAACTTTTTTCTGTAGCTCCGACTGCCACGGAAAGAAGCGCTCTATCTAAAGTCCTTAGGGCCCCTTTATTTAAATTAAAATATAAAGTGTTGCCATACAGTACTTTAATTTAACATTATGTCAAAATAAATTTATGCAAATGTTTAACTTCCCACATATTTTAACATGTGTTTAAAAGGATTTTATTAATCTTAAAATTGAAGAATGTGTTTCTTAACTCTTAACTATTTTTTCTCGTATAATCAAATTTTAAGAAAGATTAAATTTTTGATGCTTAAGTCACACACTTTCGTGTACGTTAAAAGTTTGGATAGAATGAAGGGAGGTTAGATCCTTAAATATCAGCATAAGTTTTCCTAAAAAAAAATTTTGGAACTTTCTCCACTTAAGGGTTATTAAAACCTAAAAATTACAATATTTCTAATTTTTAAAACCAGTGACTGAGACACCTGTGTTGTGTATATATTTCTAAGATTAATTGAAGCTCTAAAATTACATTCAGACACAAGCTAACGGGGTAAAGGGGTTTCCTAATTGTATTGGGGTGCATTTATGTTGTAGATGCGATTAGTGATAGAAGCGTCGATAAGAGTATAGCGTAGAAAACTATATACATGATTTAAAAAGAGATTTCAGAAATTGGAGCAACGCTTTGATCATCGATAAACCATATAAATTTTAAACGTTATGCAGGTGTCGACGCTCTTATCACTTATCGTAGCTTCAACATAAACGCACCCTAAGGAATATACTCTAAATATAGATTTCATTATTTTTAATAATGCATTTTTAATGAAATATATAAATTAAAATATTATCAATTTATTTTTACATATTTTTTACCTAAAATTCTGTTTGAAACACTTCACACTTTTGGAAATGTGCTTTTTAAAACACCCTCGGTTTTTTTTCATTGCTTGGTGTTTTTCATAATGCGGTGCCAAAGTATTATTTATGTATGAGTTTATTGGAAAATATGAACTTACATTTATTATATACATATAATAATATAATAATTTATTGTAATTTGATCGAGTAAATGAATGTATGAATGAGTAAATAAATCAAATAATTATAATTTGTATAATGGTGGGTTTAAGGTTTTTATTTTTATTATTCAATAAAAGTGTTAACTTTGATGTTATCTATATTACTTTGTATGAATTTTTATTAAGTTAGATAAAGGAAGAATTATATATTAAATTACACCAAATTAGATTATTAAAAAATGATTTTTTTTTGTATTGTGTTGGAAAATATGAAATATGTTACAATAATTAGAAAATTTATTGAATAAGTAGTGCTTGTAGATAATTATTTAATATCTAAATAAATTTTTAAAATTAATCATATATTGTGATTACGATTTTATCATAAATTATATATTAATATATATCATAATATAATATTAATTTTTAATAATATTATGTGATTTTTATTGATAACTTTTTTGTATTGACATTTATTTTAGATTTTAATATATTGAAATTATTTTATCATTTATTATTTTTTTACGATGGTCTAATAACTGCTCCAAAATATTAAATAAAGATCGAAACTAGTAAGTTGGTAGAACAAAAGGAAAATATATTATAATAGACAAGGAAAATTTCTTTTTACTTTTTTAATCCTAAAATTTAAATTTAAATTTTGTTCAAAGCTTTAATAATAACTTGTAATAAAAGTTAAAGGAAGGGAAAATAAAGTCGATTCTAAATAGTTTATTACCAAAAACAAACAATGGAATTAAAGTCAAATCAAATATTCTGTCTAATTTCCAAAACAGATGTTCAAAAAATTAGATAATTTAAATAAAGTCGATTCGAAAGCAAAAACAATAGAAATAGAGTCAAATTAAACATTCTGTCTTATTTCCGAGACCCTATTTTCCCTACTAATATAGCGTATATAAATGTGAAAAAATTTCAGTAAAAGTTAATACCCTGATTTTGAAGCAATCTAAAATCTCTTCCTTATAGTTTTCTAAATAATGAGGACTGCCACTCTTCCTTCCTTTCAGCTTCATTAAAGAAATATTGGAACTTTGATTTTGTAAGCAACCTTAAATTTGTCTATTAATTCTTTTGAAATACATATTCAAATACCGAAGAATTTAAAATAATAGGGCTATATATATTCAAAAGTGTGTTTATTCCGGAGGAGGAAATCCTTCCTAGTTAATAAATATTCTGAAAAAAATTTTGCATAAATTCTGGATTTTAAGAGTTGGGTACAAAATCAGGGATTTACCCTTCTCCAAAATAGTTATATAATTATCTGTCTATGCTCTTTATTGTAAATCTAAACCTTAGAGTTGAATTAAAAATTGGAGTATGCAGTCGTTCTCAGAATATTTACATGAGATTTCTAGTTAGGTGGGATATAAGCGTTTGATTCCAAAAATCAGTTGCCCGCTTTTCCGTTTAATTTATTTTTTGAATTATATTTCTTTGCAATAAAATATACTGGCCTGTTCGGCTTCAACTTTGTTTTTAGTCAATTTTTATTGGAAATAAGATTGAATTGGACTCTATTTCCAATGTTTGACTTTCAGTGTATTTAAATTATTTAAGATAAAAATTTTATGCGTTTTCTTGAAAAAATAAAAATTCTAATATATAACAGCTATTAAAGGATGTAATTCGAATAATAATAATAATATTCTTGGTATTCTTAAACGTTTTAATCTTCATGGAACATTCATCATCTACTGAAACTGGGAATGCCTTCAAAATTCCTCCTTATAAAATTTTTGAACATTTCATCAAATTTTTGTGACAGAAGTCGTAAAAATCATCATTTTCATTAATTTTGAGTTAATAAAAAAAAAAATTTTAATTTCCAATAATAATGATTTATTAATAAATCATACATAATTTTATAAATGATCTAAAAATGATTTGCCTTTTGTTTTTATAAATTAATATTAATAATGTTATATTAAAAAATTGTTAGATACATAATCTATCCTATTATACATCCCATTATGGAGCAAAGGAGTACTTAACTTAAGGTTTATTCCTTTTTTAATAATTATCAAAAAGGCTTATAAAGTGATTGTATGTTATTTTCATAATAAACCATTATTTAAGTCTTAAAAAAATAAAACGCCCAATTTGTATATTTAAATGTCAACTTCTTCAAAAAATTTTAAAAAGTCAAAATATCAATTTTTCATTTAGAATAGATCATATGTGTTTTTATATGGAATTAGAATATTTTCTTATTAAATTAATTTAATAACTCGCGACAAAGAATATAATGGGCGTTTTATTAAATCATAAATTATATTAATGTTAAAAATATTTTACTCTTTAAAAAAAAAATAAGTAGAAGATTTTGGTAACATCCTTTTACAAGTTAAATACTTAATATATATTTAACATTTTAACTTATATTTAACATTTAACTTTCACATTAGTTTTTTGAAATTAAAAATTTATTTGGAAGATTTTAAAAGAGTATAACATATACCTGATCTCTTGCTTTTCTATCATCTTCCGGTTGATGTGCTCTTCGACCCATTAATTCATGTATTGCCAATATAACTTCACCTAATTCACCTCTACTAATACAGCCATCACCATTTAGATCGTATAATTTAAATGTCCAACGTAATCTTTCATACACAGAACCTCTTAATAATGTTGATAATGTGACTAATAAATCCTGAAAATTAAAAAAATAAACACAATTATAAATCTAGCTTAATTAAATAATTTTCTCTTATTATAAAAACTTATTCGAAAGTTACAGTTTGTTATAGAGTTAGATATAGTCTGAGAACTCTTATAATAAAATTTTTAATGAGACTAAAACTTCTATATAATCTGAGTATTTTCTATACTTGGTCTCTATACTGGGTAACTTGTAAAACTATTTGTATTCTAAAATGTGACATGAGTAAACTTCAAAGTATTTAAGTATTTCTGAAAACTTGAATTGAAGAATAAGATTAATTACGTTAGAAGAATAAGATTAATTAAGTTAGGATAAAAAATTTAGTTTAGATTCAAAGTATTAAAAAAATTTGAAACAATGTTTTGTAATTATCAAATTAAAAGAAAAACTCTTATGGAAATAATAATTTCGTATTTAAAAGTAAGTTTGAAAAGCATGTATAATCGTAATTTATAAAATTTTATCCATCCTAAAAGTATGCAAATCAAAGTTGTTGTTTTTAATGAGAGTATGTTGTCCTGACAAATATTAGCAATAGAGTTAAAATAATATGCTACCAGACATTAATTAGACCAAATCTTGTTTATGGGGTACCTATATGGTACAACATTAGTGCAAGCTTAATGGAAAAAACTTAATGGTTTGGTAACATCAATAGAGATCACCTTAAGTATGACATGAGTATTCCTCATAAGGATACATTAATTAGGTAAAACTGTTGGTGGTTAGGTACATCATGAAATATATAGAAACATATTTTTTTGTATGTATACTAGTGTAAGGTAGGCTAAGTTTTTAAATTAGGTTAAGATAGTGTAGGCTCGTTTTAAAAAAATTAAAAGAAAAACATTGTTTTTTACAACAATTTTTACAATGAAATTTTAAAGATATGAAATTATATAAACATATCTATAAGTATGAGTAAGCTAAATTATTATTGACATAACTTAACATAAAAAAACAATTATATTTTTAGATGTTAAAAAATAAAATACTGATAAGAAACATTTTTGTAAACTTTTTTAGGTTAAGGTAAATTTGATAAATTGGAATAAATAAAGTTTAATTAAAAAAAAAAAAACATCTTAACCTTGATATCTGTTTTTTATTCCGATTGTCAATACTGTTATCAATTTAGAAGTATTACTATTTTAAAATTAAAATAAAATATTAAATTAAGTATAATATTATAAAACATTAAATTTAAACTAGTCCTTAAAGAAATTTAAAAAAATTTGCAAGATTCTTTAACCTCTGTTTTTTAAATAATTATCCATTAAATAACCATGTCCTTTTTCATTAAAACTAATAATAATTATTATAAATTCTATTTTTATAAATCTTTTATCTAATAATATTTTTATTTAATTGATTATGATTTATTTTATGTAAAATAAATAATTAATAAAAAAAAAATTATTAGTACAACTAAGTAAATATAAAAATGTCAGAGTGGATTGAAGTGAAATAAAATATGGGTTTACAATAACGGAATACAAAAAGCCTTTATATTCCTTATTTTTTATAACACATCTGATCAACGAAATAAAAAAAAGTTTTTAGCGTACATACATATATATATTTTTTTTTTTACATTTAATTATGTATATGTATTTATATATCATTTTTATATAATTTTATTAATTAGTTCCTGTTTTTGAAATAAATTTTTTTATTGAAAACTAGCGAATATCCGATGCGCGTTACTGCGCCTCCCAATTGGTTTTTAATTGAATTTGATGTTATTGAAAAAAATTAACACAAAAATTGCACATGGTATATATTCGCAATATTGGACAAAATTTGTTTCCAAATTTTTTTTAGATTAATTGTTGTGCCAATATGGGTTACCAAATTGCAAGCCTATTAATAGAGTCAACTCCATTGTGACACGTATATAAAATTTTAAAAAATTTGCAAGATTCTTTAACCTCTGTTTTTTAAATATCTTGTAGGCAACAAACACGTATAATATTAAATTGAAATCAAAAATGGCTTCTTTCGAACAACTTAAACAGAACTCAAGAAGCCTGCAAGCACTCACTGCTTCACATCATTATAATATACGCTAAAATATGAAACATACTTCCACCGATTTTTTAGGGTTTACTAGACAATTTTTAGTTCACTGCGTTCTTCTGTTGTTATATATACATTAAAACCCACAATCTAGACTAATTTTGACTTTTAGGATCCAATTTAAACCTAAACTAACCCACTAAAAAGATTAAAAAATATTTACAGACTTAAATATTAACTAATAATAAACTATTCGTGTTAATTTTTTTTTAATTGATTTCTAAAAACTAAAATAAATACTATAACTATTTAAATAATTAATAAAAATAATAATAATTTAAATTATGAGTAATTAAAAGTTCTTTTGGGATTATGTTGTTTTATATTCAAGGCTAAACCAGTTTTGCTAAATATATTTTTCTATACACACATATTGTATAGAAAATCTAAAAAAATAAGGTGAAAACCTTTAAGTGACCTCATTTCATTTTAATATTCTATATTTTATGTTTTAATCATAAATATTTGGATAATTAAATTATTATGTAAAATATTATATAGAAAAACATAAAAAAAAATATAAAACGGAAATAATAGGGATTAAAAAAATAATAAATAAAATTTTGTATTATGTAATTAAATGTTTTAGATCATAATTAAGGTGGAAATTACAACTCATGAAAATTATTATTCCTGATTTAATTCTATTATAATTGTTTAACCCAGATAATTTAGTTTTAGTCTTATTTAAAATTCAGGAATTTAAATATATAATATAAATTTAAGATAGTAATAAATCTATTAAAAAGGAAATTAATTTTCCATATTTGTAGATTGAGTTCGCTATAAAATAATTTATAACTTATTACAGTAATTAAAATGTTAATAATTTGAAGTTTCGTAGATTTTAATATTACACCTGGGTTCCATTGCACCAATCCTTTATCACTAATCAAATAATCCAATACATTTGTACCAAAAGGTTTGGTAAAACGAAATACTTAACAAAAATGAATAGTATATTAGAGTAAAAAAATATGTAAAATAATATTTCAAAAATTGGATTAAATATATATATGACTTAAGAGGGTCAAGAGGAAAAGGTATTTTAAAGGTATTATACTAGTTAAACAAGTGATGAAAAAAAACCAAGGGTTTTTAAAAAAACTCATTTTCAAAATTATATTGTATTACATACTGAGTTTAATTTTTGAAATATATACACTGGAAACTAAGTTACTGCTTACTTTATTTTAAAGTTCTATAAGCCCTTCAATGGCGAAGGTTGCTTCATCTAACCCTCCCGCCTCTTCGCCTCCATTTTTTTAGGTTCTAGGAATTAAATTGTGAATTCCACAAAAATTTGGAATTTAACTTAGAATTGTACTAACTAAGCAAAAATGGATAAAACTGAGAGACACTTTCTTCAATTTAAGGAACCGCTTTTAAATTTACGAAAAACCTTTAACATATGTTAAAATATAATATCGGACCTTTAAATTTTGTATATTAATAAAAAAAAAATTGTACAGGTATTCAAGTTACAGGTGCTTAAAAATACCAAAATTTTAATTTTCGAACCCTTATAGCTCCTAAACAGGGGGCTTGAAAAAAAATTATTTTAACCGACTCCTACTAATTTTTGAGGATCTAACTTCTCCCAAAATTTCAAGACCCTATCTTAAAATTATCTAACTTTAAGCAGATAACGCTAACTGTAAGAAATTTTGTACATAAAATTCAATTTGTAAAATATTTTAATAACTTTATATATAAATTATTAGGTATTTCTGTATCTGTGAATTATATTATTCAATTGAAATATAGGCTTATATTTTATATATTTTTTTTAAATTCTTATGTTAATGTATTATTTATTAAAGATATACATAAATCAATTATTCGTAGGCCGTTATTTTGAACCTTGTGGCGAATAGCATCTCAGCCAAGTCGAATATTAGATAAAAGCTGATTTATCATTGGGATTCGAACTGGGGCCTCGTGAATGAAAGTTTGATACTTTAACTACTGTGCATCCAGTCGTTCATTTGCCGGAAATTTCAAATTTTTAATAGTATTTACATAACTATACAATAAATTAACTAAAATTATAACTCCAAGTCAAACTTAATTAGAATGTAGTAGTGAGCTCCAGATAAGACAATTAATCTTAAGTCTTATGTTGGAAATTCTGGAAAAGTTCAAAAAGTATTTCTTAGAGAAGTTATATTTTTAAAAATAGTTGTTTTAATTAAAAAATTAAAAAAAAAATGCACAAAAACTTTTTATTAATTAAATTACATAAAATTTCCAATAATTTAAAATGAAATTTATTGCTTTGCACCCATTTAATGCAGTTGTTTCTTATGCAACATTTTAATGCTAATATAAAAAAATTTTTCAACTCATTATTTAGCTTTAATATAATTTAAAAATAACTCAACTTTTATTTTATTTACAAAAAAAAAATATATTTAAAGAAAATTTCTTATATTCGTACTTATAAAGTTTCTTATATTTCATATTTCCTTTAAATGTCAACTTCTTATTTCGTTTCAGAAACATTTTCTAATACCAATTTTTTTTTTTATATTTTTTTAATTCGCAGAAAAAAAATTTTGCAGTAAAACTACTTGAACTGTTAAATAATTTTTAATAAGGTAAAAAATGTTAGAGAAAAAAACAGAAATTAAATTAAAAAAAATAGAAAACTTAGCAAAAAAAAACTACTCAAATTCATTGGTCGAAGGTTATAACTTTTCAGTCAACGAAAAAGAAAAATTTAAAGAAGAAATTTTAATTCAATTTTCCAATGATTTGAACAATTTTCAACCTTTAAAGTATTTGTTTTTTTTATAGTAGAGTATTTCTAAAATTTATTTCGTAAAAAAGTACGAGGCTAATATTAAAGTTTCTTATAGTGTTTGGTAAAATTTTCAATGAATTGGAATGTTAGAGAGTTTTACACAATTTCACTCAATTTAAATTTGAGTTTGAATTAAATCGATACAAAAGTCGACTCAGAGTAAAAAAAGTCTGAAAGCGAAAATGACATTTGACAAACTCATTTTTGAGATATCTAGTGAGACTTCTAATTTTATAAATTCTCTTGTTTTCTTTCGTAATTTAAATATTTTGACATTTCGATATAGAGAGCAATGGAAAGCTACAAAATAAAACTCTAAATCATATAGTTATCATTTTTCACGAGCTTTATTATATTTAAAATATTTTTATTGAACTCAATGTGTTATTTTGACATTTCTCTTTTAATTTTCCCTCAAATTCAAAACGAGTTGTATTTGGTGATTTGATAATTTTGACATTTCAGTTTTCATTTAAATTTGTTGACATTTGTATTTTTAGTTACACTCATTACACTCAAATAAAATGAACTTTGAATTTCGAATTAGTTAGAGGGTAGAGATAACCATAAACCAATTAAACAGGGCTTTCAAACATATCCAACTTTTTACTTTTTGTAAAACTAACTTAAATGCCAACTGTTAGAGCTGGCATTTTTAAAGTGCCAGGACAAGTCAAGTTCAAGTCAAATGAAATACAGGCGAAAGAATTTATAACAAAGTGTCGTACGACACTTCAAGCCAGAATTGACAGAGCTGGCAAAATTAGAGTACTTTAGTACTGAAGCAAATAAACAAATGTCAGTACTGATACTAGGAAAAATATTCCAAAAATGAATAATAAAAAAAAAATTTAAGCACTGTTACTGGATGATAGTATTCCTTTATAATTGTGTATATTAAACATCCAGTCAATTGATGTAGAACCGACAGTGAAATGATAATACAGGCAAATGATGTACAATCAAATGAAGTATGATTTTTAATTGACTAAGTAGCGCAGTATTAGTTACAATCTCTCTCGTATTAATCAAAACTATTTTTCACTTCTAATTTTCAAAGTCTTAAATTATATACTATACGTTTGATTGTAAAAATTAAACCAAAAAAAAAAAAAGACAAAACACCAAGAAATTAAAAATAATTTATTAAATAAAGTACTTTTAGTCCATTAAAATTATTGTTGCGCTATTGCATTGCCTTTTTTTTTATTTCACAAAAACAAAAAAAAACCAAAAAATCAAAATACAAAATACTTTTTCGTTAAAGTAAAATTCTTTGCACACCAACAATAAGAATCAGAACCGATTTTAACCGATTTCTGACCAGCCTTTTTTCCTTACAATAATTTATTTTACAACCAAATAATTGGCTTTTAATGTTGGAAAATAAAACAAAAAAATCCCCTCTTAATTTATATATAGGAATTTAAGGTACTTTTTTCAGTATTTGTTGTATAGTAAAATAAAATAAAAACAGACCTTCTCTACTTATATTTTATTTTTATTTATAATTTGTTTTTAATATAAATATAAAATATTTCAATATGGTTTTCTTTTATAAAAAAAAAAAATGAAAATATAAAGCATTTTCTTTAACAGGTTTTTTTGTCAAATAAAAGAATTTGTTTTTATCAAACATTTTAGTGAAAAGCGTACAAAGTATTTCAAAAATAAAAAATAAATAAAATATAATATAAAAAAAATTAAAAACTAGTTCAAATTCAACGTACTATAAATTTCAGAAATTAGAGTTATAAATAAAATTGCAATGACATGGAAAACTATAGTAAAGCATTTTTATGACATAATATTAATGAAAATATTTTGAATCCTAAAAGTATGCAATATTTTTAGGAAAATTTAAATTCATTTTAATTTAATATTTCAGGAGCCTTGGCTTGATTCATAAACCTATAACGTGTGGATTCACATTTTGAACCATTCTATAGCACTAACTAAGTTTTTTTTTGGTTTTCTTGGGTTCCAGACTCCAGTCTATATCTTCTATTAAATATTATATATTAAATTTAGTTTGCTAGATGATGAAATTATATTTTGCTATCTTCAGAAGTTGTTTAGTTACATAGTTTTCTAACCCAAACGGGTAGGATACGAAATTCTCAAAACAATATCACCAAAATTAAAATCCCTAAAAGCAAAATTCTTGAGGCCAAAAACCCTAATCTTTATTTTTTAACCAACCATAAAATCTCTTCTAATTCAGAATCTCACATACATTTAAATATATAAATATTTTGTATAACGTTGGAGTTTTTGATTTATAATTTTAGTTTGGTTTCCTTGGAGATTTTGTATTTGTAATTTTAGCTTTGGGTGTTTGGTTAGAATTTTGTCATTGGTGGTTTTAATATAATTTTTTTTTGAGTTTAATCAAGTAGTTATTGTAATCTAGAATATAATTTGATGACTGAAAATAATTAGTATGCAGTAAACTTTATAAAATGGTGTCAAAAGTAGGGTTAGGTTAAAGTAGCATAAGAAAAATAAACGGTTTCTTTATTTCAAAATTAAAATAAAAAAATTAAAAAAACCGGTTAGTTTATAATAGCTTCAGTTGCTGAGTCTTAAATATTAATTACTTCTTACTTATTGTCTTATGATGTAATACAAGGTTAAGTAAATTAGTAAATTCTGGAAGTCTCAGAGACCGCAACACGTGACATTTTAATCGAACATTGCTAGAGGAAAATCTGAATATTTCTTAGTTCTGTTAGTATTGCTTGTAATCTGTGTAATATTTAATTTTCTTGTAAATAAATAAATAAATAAATAAAAAAATAAATAAATAAATAAATAAAAAATAAGTAATTAAATAAATAAATAATATAAACAAAGTTGTTTATTTACTATACAACCGATGATGATAAATATTTTCTATACTATATAAGTTTAAAAATATATACCTTGATAACATTCAAATATTGATTAAATAATAAATTAAATATATTAAAATTATAATTAACTTCAATTTATATTTATATAAAAAGCAACAGTCTCTTTTACTATTCACATTAAAAGCACCATCATTTCCTATACACTGTTTTAAAATACTATTTTAAGAATTTAATTTTATATCTTATAGATTAACCTTAAAGATAAAATTTAAAATAAAATAAAAAATTTATTATTTATTTTATTTCTTATACTTTTTTATTCTCAGCACCTAAATTGTATGCATTTCCTGAAACCATTCATTAAAAAGCATCTAGATCCGATTGGAACGATTTAAATTTATAACCCTTATAAAAAAAAAAACAAAAAAAATAAAATCTGAACTAAAATAAACTAAAAAAAAAAACAAAATGTGGGTATATAAAAATAAATTTGTTTTTTTTTTTTATAATTATATAAAAAAAACAAAATTAGAGCCCTTTTAAAAGGTCAAGAACGAAATATACAAACTAAAACTGCAAGTAATGGAAATGTTGGAAGTAAAAAAAATCAGAAAAAAAAAACAACACACTACGTTTACTACGCTCCGGTGTTGTTTATGGTTTATTTTTAAAAAAAAAATGTTACAAGTGACTTGAAGTATTTTTTTTTTTAAAAATATCCTTATTTTGTTTTTCATTTTTTGTTTTTTTTTTGTTTTTTTTTTTTGTGTAATACCCTTGACCGTTAAACCATCATGAAGAGTATTACATAAATTTAGAATGAGATTAGATTGTTATGTAAGAAAAAAATAAAAATCTGGAATAAGAGTTAAGTAAATAAATAATTTTTTAAGTTCGTTCAAGAACTCCAACAACAATTTGTGTAGTTTTTTTTTGTAACCACACTTGAAAATTTGCATGAATATAAACATGTAATTTTATATTTATTTTGTAAATTTAATATTCTAAATTAAAAGTGTTGTCGTTGAGGTTACAAAATATTTAGTTGAAGGTTTTTTTTATAGGTTTCCGTATATATTTATTATTTTACTTGGGAGAAATGTTTATTAAAATTTCAAAATTATCATTGGTAAAGTGAAAAATTTTAATAGTTTTGCCATTTATTCATTTCCGACATTTATTCTACCTTGGGAGTTATATTTTATCGCTTTGCGTCCCACTGAAGTAGTTTGGCGTTATAGAATATTACCAATCCATTTATATTTATGTTTCCTTTTTTGGGTCCAATCCAGATTTTGCCCACAATAGCAGTGCACTAATACTACCACTTTTCTAAAACATCTCCTATTAGAAGTTTGCCATGTAAATGCCTATATAATACAGGCAGACTACCTTATTGTAATAATTGCAATTTGAAATGAGATGAATAGAAATAGACTTATATAAAAGATGAAAAATTAAGAAACTTTACTTGTTTTTAAAAAAATACTGAGTATATAAATACAGCAGGAAAGAAGCACTAAGTAAAAAAAAACAGATATCCAGCACCTGCAGAAGTAGCTGAAGGCAGAAATAATAAAATTAAATAAAAAAAAATTTTTTTTCAATATATACTCTTATTAAAGTAAAAATAGTTTTCTAATATGTAGAAAATAAAAAAATGATGGTAAATCTTGTGCATTTAATAGTGTTTTAATATAAAAGTAAATTGTTGGATCAAGGTTAATAGAAATAAGAACTGTTTCTAATTTCAGCAATTTACTTTTATATTAAAAGACTTTAAATGCAAAAGATCTACCATCAAAACCTTTGTTTAGGGTTCAAATCCAATATTTCACATTCATTGCCAACATTCTTTAAGGTACACTCAATCATGTATATATAAATACGTTAATTAATAAATATTAAATAAAAATCGTTGAGTATTTACGAATGGAAATTATTTACAATTTTACAATAAAATTCACAACAAATTACAAGGCTTAAATGTTAGGACATCATATGGATCCCCTATAAAAAACCAACAACTAAAGTAACGTTTTGGTATTATAAACAGAATTGCGAATTCAATTCAAATTAAATACAAATCTTCTAAATGACCTGTATTTTTATATGCAATATTATCATATCAAATATAATAAATTTACTAAAATATTTAATGCACGTCAACATAATTACACCTAATAATCATATCACATATAAAACCGGAAAAATAAAATTTAAAACAAAATATATATGTATACATATATATATTTATTTGTATTAGTTTTTAAAACTTACCCGAAAGCTAATTGCACCATTACAGTTGACATCAAACGCTTTGAATACATAATGAGCGTATAAACTTGAATCTGAAATACAAAAAAAAAAAAAACCAAAAACAAAAATGCAGTATGTTAAAATATACCATCAAAAATTTATTATAGTAAATGTAGTAGTTTAAATACTATTTGACAAAAGGTTAAAAAAAAAACAAATAATAAAAAATGGATGAAAAATTTGAAAAAAAAATTTAAATTGAAAAATTTTATAGGGGAAGAAAAAATAAATAAAATAAACAACCAATAGAGACAACCAAACAATTAATGGGTTAAAAAACTTACTTCCATGTGGAAAAAATTTGGCATATATATCCTTAAAGCAATCTTCATGAACGACACCTTCGGGGCATTCCTGTAAAACAAAAACAAAATATAAATATAGATATATACTCGTATATATAAAATTTATATTAAAATATTTTTTTTTTTGTTTTTATTATTATATTGTTTCAGTTGTGTTCATTATTCGCTTCCTTTCTCTCGCTCTCTTTTTCCCTCCCTCTCCTATTATTAACCCCCATGCTGCCAACCGTTTTTTTTTAGTTATTACTTTAGTTAAGAGGGTTACGGTTAAGTTTTTTTTTTTTTTTGGTGTTTTGTTTTGTTTAAAATGACAGGATATATTTAGTAAATTTTAATCATTTATAAATACAAACATACATACATATATAAATATATATTTGTACATATGTAAATTACAATGTAGTAAGTTTGTGTGTCTAGAGTATATTGTTTAATTTTGAGTAAAAAAAAAACAGAAAAAATAAAAAAATGTTTATAGAGTATATAAAACATTTTACTAATTGTTCTCTTTCATAAATGATTAAAATGAAAAATGAAAACTTAAGAGCAGATAACGGTTCATTTTTTAATGTAATAAGAATGAATATTAACTTTTATCCTACATTTGCCTTTCCTTTTATATTTTTAAAATGTCTGTTGTTTTGTGTTTTGTTATGTTTTATTATTATCTGGTTATTAAATTAAATTGAACTTTAAATACTATAAAGGGGGTTTTTCCGTTACTCGGAAAAATTGTAATGAAAAAAAAAACGCCGAAAGATGATTAATTATATATGTATGTTTTTATATAATTTTGTTCATGTATGAGAGAAAAACCGTTAGTTTTAAGAAAATATTAATTTTGTAAAGCTTTTTGGAATGCAATACAATAGAATCATTTGAACAGTGCATTAATGAGATATGTTAATTATGTAGGATATGGTAAAATTAAACAAGTTATAAAAATTAAATATAATTTTAATTTATATATATTATTATAAGTTATATCATAATATTTAATCGGCTTATTTTTTCCCATACAAATATAAACATCCTTTTTTAGGACAAACTATTTGACCAATTTTAATGAAACAACAACCAAAAGAAAGGTTTTTTTTGTTTTCATAGGACAATGATATTTTTTTTTTTAGAATATTGCGTTTTTTCAGGTGAAAACCCGTCTTTAATTTAACGTAAATTTGAATTTAACGGTCACGCTGTTAAAAGTTAAGGCTTATGACTCTAATATTATGCGCCGACTTTCTGGGTAAAAGCAATGCATTTTCGGTTGTATTCGCAGCTCAATCAAACTATATATTATAGGCGCCGACTTATGTCTTTCTTTTTTTTTTTTGTTAATTTCAAATGTTCAATGAACAAGGAGATTTAAATTTTTTTTAAAAATTTTTTTTTTGTTTTTGTTTTTTCTTTATCTTAAAAAGTGAACGAAAAAAATGAGTTTCGAAATG
>OY720442.1:41066740-41140552 GCA_963082915.1 Dolichopus griseipennis | reverse complement strand
AATCGAACCTCCTGCACTATATTTTGTGTAGATGTTTGTCAATAAAATTTTGACATAGTTAACAAATTTCGGATAATTTTATATTAAATTTCGGATACTCAGCTTATTAGATATTATGTTATGTTCATATTAAAAAAGAAGTTGTATGATTATAGCTACTCAAAGTCACTTTACTAGATTAATCAAACTTTGCACAAACTTTGGCCATAAAGCTCAATTGATTTGAGGAAAATTCAAGATATCAAGCTTTACTAATGTAGAGTAATGCTCATTTAAAACAAAGGTTTTATGGCAACTGCACAGACCAATTGAGCCAACTGAATTTAATGCAAATTTCAGACACCTGTCGGCTTTAAATTTTTGAAGCATTGTCTGGACGGACGGTTGACAAGTAATCAGACGATGGAAGACAAATAGCTAAATCCGATCCGATCCAAAACTCTTGAGTTTATATCTTACCCTTTGGAATGGTATGATGGAATACTTTAGGAATGGTATAAACATGGTATACTATAATTTAGTATACTCTTTTAACTATTTTCACGTCTATGTACTTGTTTTTTTGATTTAAGTTATTCTTTTATAAATGTATAATTCTCAGAAAATAATTAAATTCATTTAGAAGTTGTATAAATTATGACCCATTTAATCATTTACCAATCAACTTGATTGAACTCCAACATTTCATTTTATTAGCACATTTTCAAAAAATTTTGTAAAAAAGTGCCTATATAGCTTCACTCTGTCCGTCCGTCTGTCCGTCCGTCCGTCCGTCCGTCCGTATGTTTACAAAAACTTTTACACCGTTTGAAATAGAGTAAAAAAATTTTAAACATGGGTAGGTATTGCAAAAAAAATAATTTCGTAGAAGAATTTTTTTCTGTAGCCCCACCTGTTACGGGACTACAGCCCCCCAAAGTTGGAAAAAGCCCTATATTTAAATTGTTATAACAAGAGTTGTGTTGGATATATTCTCAATCTGGAAACAGCAAACGATAGCTGGTTTTATAAGCTTTATAAAATTTTAAAAGGCAAATGTTTAGGGTTGCCATACGGTACTAAAATTTAACATTACACAAAACTCAATTTTTGCAAAAATTTTGGCCACACATATCTTCAGAATGGCTCAAGCTAGGGTCTTGAAATTTTGGGAGACAAAATTAACAAAATTTTTTTGTCCAGGTCCATGTTTCGGAGCTATAAGGGCTCGAAAATTGAAATTTTGCTATTTTTAAACACCTGTAACTTGAATACCTGTCCAAATTTTTTTTTAGTGATACACAAAATTCAAAGCTCTTTAATTATATTTCAACATGTGTCAAAGGTTTTTCTTAATTTTGAAGGGTAACGAAGCTACAGCCCCTGCTAATTCCAAAAACGCCCTATATTGAAATTGATATAACAAGAGTTCTGTTAGGTTTCTTTTCAATCGAAAAACGGTAGAAAAGAGGTGCTTTTATAGGCTTTTCAAAAATATGTCGCTCAAATGTATAGGGTTGCCATAGGGTACTAAAATTTACCATTATATAAAACTCAATTTTTGCAAAATTTCTGGTCCCATATATCTCCTAAACGGTTTAAGATAGGGAGAAGTTAGATCCTCAAATATTAGCAGGAGTCGGTTAACAAAATTTTTTTGTCAAGCTCCCTGTTTAGGAGCTATAAGGGCTCCAAAATTTTAATTTTGCTATTTTTAAGCACCTGTAACTTGAATACCTGTCCAATTTTTTTTTTATTAATATGCAAAATTTAAAGGCCCAACATTATATTTTAACATATGTTAAAGGTTTTTCTTAAATTTAAAAGTGGTTTCTTAAATTGAAGAAAGTGTCTCTCAGTTTTACCCATTTTTGCTTAGATTGTATAATTCTAAATAAAATTCCAAATTTTTGTGGAATTCACAATTTAATTCCTTGATCCTAAAAACATGGAGGGGGCGGAGGGAGGGGGGAGGTAGATGAAGTTAGATCCTTGAGAAACTTGGCAACCTTCCCCATTGAAGGGCTATAATAACTTTAAAATATAAACTTTACTGTTAGCAGTAAATTTTATAAGTAAGCAGTAACTATTTCCAAGTAAATATTTCCAAAGTTAAACTCAGTATGTAATACAATATAATTGTGAAAATGTGCTTTTTTAAAAACCCTTGGTTTTTTTTCATTACTTGTTTTAAATTACTTTGAAATTCAACTGGTTGAATTTAAAATGCTCTTTGATATTTAAAAATTTGTTATACTATTTTCACTATTTTATTTATTTAAAACAAATTTCCTAAAATTTAATCCTTTTAAGCATTTTTGCAAAATCAACGATTATATCCAAATTTTTCAGGAAATTTCATAAAAGATACAGGGTGGTGCAAAACGACCGATATGGTTTGAATGTTCAATAACTTTTTTATTTAATGGTTAATTATTATTATTTTTTTGTTATACAGTATATTAATGGGGAATATTTTTAGCTTAAGTAGAAAAATTATATCCCGCTAGTGATGACCATTTTCAACTTCGCACATTCGTGCTCTTTCCAGTACATTTTCCAGAACTTTTCGTAATTTTGCATCGCTATTCTGTTGTGTACTGTTCCAATTCCAATTCCCCAAGTTTTCTTCATAAAATTCTGAAATAAAAATAAAAAAAAATAAATAAATTCAAAAACTTATTAAACATTCAAAACATATCAGTCGTTTTGCACCACCCTGTGTAATTTGGTTTAACTTAGCTTCAAATAGTTTTATCAAAGCCTTCTGGGAAAATAAAATACAAAAATAATATAATAATATTTACTGGAAAAAAAACTATCCAATTGAATAACGGTGCTCAGAAAATTATTTAATATTTTTTTATTCTCATTTTTTCTATTACTAAATATTTTTCCGTTTTTAAATTTATTTTTAAATTCAATTTTTTGTAGATTATTATGCTTTCTGTTGTTATTTCATCCAATTTTTTTGCGCTTGTTCATTCGGGGGTCTGCAACAATTCCATAGGTATTAAGTTCAGAATTTAAAATTATGAATTAAATCCATAATTTCAAATTCTGGACTACCTATGTACTAATACCTATGGAACTGTTGCACCTCTTCCCAGTTTACTCTAGTAAACCGTATTCTTAGTTCTGGTGTTATATTTTCTAACTACATAAATAACGGTGATTTTTTTTTTAAATATAATTTATATTTTTACAATTGTAATAGATTCATTATCCGTTATAAAAAAAAAATACTTTAAATTTCCGTTATATATCATATCAGATATATAACGGAATATCCTCTTCAATTCCTTTTTCAATTTCCTATATAATAAACTGATTAACATTTTGTCAATCTCATTCCAGGCTCATTTTCCCAGCCTTAAAAGTTTTCAATTCAATTTTTATTCAAAAGGGAAAATTTATTTTTCTTTTATTATAATAAAAAAAATTTGAATATTGTTGGAAAATTAAAAATAAACAAAAAAAAAACTCAAATTTTAAATAATTGATCCATTGAAAAACAAAGAATTTTGTTATTTCAATAATCATTTATTATTTTTTTTTTTCAATAGAATTCTTATTATTTAAAAAATACAAAAAACAATTGATGAATTTTTAAAAAATTTCAATTGTATTTTAATTATATTCTACAACTTGTTATCTCTAAGTTTTTAATCGTCATTCCTGTGTTATTTTTCCAAAAAAATACTATTTGAAAATTGAATACCATAAATTTTATAGTTAATCTTAATCTGTAATTTTAATCTGTATTTAAATTTTTAGCATACAATAAAAACAAAAAAAAAACAATTAATTCTGAAATTTCAATTGGAAAAATTCTATTTTTCAATTTTCATCATTCTTTCACAATATATATATATATATACATTTACATTAGTTTTTTGTCAATGTTTTCTGAAAATTTTTTAATTCATTTTTTTTATTTGCTTCTTTGATTTTTTTTTTTCAAGTTTTTCTTTCACCACAATTCACTAATACAAAAGGTAAATTAATTCACCTGAACAATTTTCATAAATAATTAAAGTATAGTAGTTCTTAAAAAATAATTTTACAATTTTGGGAGTTATTTTAATTCCAGGAAAATGAGAAGAAAAAAAAAACTGGAAAAATTTTAAATCTATAAGATAACATAATCCTTCTTAATCCCAAAAATAGTTCCAAAGATATTAATATAAATATTATATTATTCTGTTGAATTTGAATTTTTTTCTTTTGTACTTCTTTTCATCTTGTGATTATGGAATTGGATTATAAGGTGCTTACACAATATTTTTTTGTGAGAGCTTAACTGAATATGGAATTAATGAAGTTATTTTGAATTTTTTTTTTTATTTCTATTTACTAAGGTTAAAACAGATGAAAATTAGACAGAATATTGGCGCCTGGTTTGTGTGGGGACAATTGAACTTCTACCATTAAAACCGACCCCTCCATTGAAATCCAATGATGGATTAAATTTTTTAATCGCAGTTTAGTTTTAAATTTTAGGAAAGAATGATAAAATCCAGAATCCAGAATAAAAGTTAATGAGGTCCTATAGAATAATTTCCTATAGCCGTCTGATGGACCCTTAAATTACATTGTCCGATTAGGCTACACATTACTTTTTTCAAATACTGATTTTAATTATAATTATATCGAATTACTGTGTCACTCAGCCCATCCCCTAGGCTGTAATTAAAGTTTCAACCTTTTATTCGAGAGACTCGGTTATTAATCCCAATAAAACTGAAAGATCATCAAAACTATTTTCACATATTATAATATATAATTCTATTTATTTCCCTATTTACACTTTATTTTGGATAGTATATATATATATATAGATGGTATAATTTTTTTAAATACAGCATTACTTGATTTCAAAGTGCAACGCTTTCGACTGACACGAACGCCCTACAATTAAAAATTTTTACTAGTTCTTCATTTTATAATTGAAAATATGGTCACTTTCTTTTTATACTTGATTTGAAGAAGAAGTAGGGTTACATTAGTCAAATTAAATAGCTTAAAGAAATTTTTAATTTAAAAAAATTAATTTCAATAATTTATATTGATTTTAATTAACTGGTTTAAATTTAAAATCCTGCTGTAAAGGGATTGGTTTTGAGTGGCTCGTACAATAGAGTAAAATATATACAAAAAAAAATTAGAAAAATCTTTTATTTCATTAAAATTTTTTAAAATTCTTTTATGTTTTTAAACCATTTGAATTTTTAAGATTTATTAATTAAAAAGACCATTTATTGTTATCCAAGTGTACTTCTTTTTTTTGAATTATGATATTGTGTCTATGTGTAATTCCAAAATTTTGTTAGATGTCCAAACTTCAAACTATACACCTTCATTTAATTTTGAAAACAAAATTTGTAATTTATTTTCGCTCGCACTCTAATAAATTTAAAATTAATAAAATTTAGTTAATTCAAGATGATTGATTACAAAATGTCTAAAGTTCAAAAGTCTTTAACCTCGAAATGATTACTTTTATTAAAATCACTGTTAAAAGTATAAAGACTCTTAAATAATTATTAAATTTTATAAACTTGAAATAAAACCCAAATCTTAATAAAAAAGTTTCGTACTTTAATTATATTTTTTTATAATTTTAACCACAAAGAAATGAATTTATTACCCTTTAACGCAAATTACACACATACAATTTTTATATAAAGAAATAAATAAATACCCTTGAATACAGTACAAAATGGTTTGAGTCTTTGATAACTAATTGTATAAATTTTGTTATTTATTGCTACCTCTAAATGTCTAAATGTAAAAAATGAAGGCTAGTGTTATTAAAAATTTAAAACAGGGTGCCACACGAGAACAAAACTGATCAGAAAAATTAATAATAATGAAAACTGTTGAATGTATCCGTAATATGGTACAAATTTCTTAAAAAATTAGAAACACTTTACCTCAAGTTTTATCAAGGTGCGCCTTTTATATGCCTGAATTTTCTTTTACTATACAGTTTTTGGGGCTATATTGCTTTGCACTTTTCCTTTATTATCGATTCTGTATTTTATCGAGAGTGTCGTTTGCCTGTACAAGTGAAATTATATTTGTACACATCCGAAAACATAAAGGGTTTTATGGCTGCATACAAAATTATTTTGTGACCAAACCCTGTTACAAAATATTTAGAATTTCTTTTATATATTTGGAACTTTGCCTATTTGTATACCCAGTACCTAGAATTAATATAATAATGGAGTATATTCTTTTAATTCGGTCCGTTCGTCCGTTCATAAGCACAATAACTCTAAAAATAAAAAGGTGACAAAAGAACGACTCAGATTAGACGAGATTAAGCCATCGATTTGGATTGTGCAAGCTTGTGTTCCCAAAGTTTGGAATGATGCACACGCCTCCCGCAATATAAAAAGCATATATTCGAAATTGATAAAGATGAAAAATTGAAATTTGGTACAAAAGTGTTCAGTCACACATTTTTCAAAAAAAAAAAAAAATTTAATATATTTGCTAGCACTGTCTGTCTTACAGCCCAGGCCTCTGCTGTTTCCAAAATTTCTACATCATTTATAATGAAAGGTTATTTAAAAGAACAATTTATTCCTGTGTTTTATAACAGTTTATTTGATCGTGTTCTGTTAATTGAAATTCAAAAGTCACGTTATAGTTGGTGGTGATATATGTCACGGTAAGATGTCTAATGGAAAACTGGAAATTTTACATCCTAGAAAAGAACTCTTTGATAGAACCAGATTCAACATATATTATCCAGATAACCTTGGTGGTAACCTTGGTAGATACAGTTGGTGGTGATATATGTCACGGTAAGATGTCATAATGGAAAACTGAAAATTTTACATCCTAGAAAAGAACTCTTTGATAGAACCAGATTCAACATATATTATCTAGATAACCTCTAAAAAAAAGTTCTCAACAAACTTCTCTATTATCATTATTTAAACCTTAACTAATGAAACACCCTGTTAACTTTTGCAAGCTAGTATGCATATATAATTCTATTAAATTAAATTAAAAGATTAAACTTTTAAAGTTGACTAATTTATTTAATCATAGTTTTTATAAGACTAAAAATACAGTTATTATTACCTGATTAATTTTAGTTTTTATTTTAGTATGAGAATTACGGTAAATATATGTTTTAAAGTTTTTTTTTTTATCTTAATAATTTTCCTAGACTCTAATTTGTATGCAAAAAAAAAAACTAAAAACAAAATATTGCGTGTAAATTAGATTTTTTTTTTTTATTTTTTAGTTTTTTATTTAATTTTTAATGGCTGGGGATATAATTATAATATTAAAAAATTACATTTAAGGTTTGTTTTTAGTTTTTTTTTTTTATTTTCATGTTTTTATTATTTTAGGCATTTTTTATTCTTTTATTGTTTTTGTAGTCATTTTGTTTGACATTCCCATGAAAATTTTTTTTTGGGAAAATGTAAATACGAAATAAAAAAAATGTAATAAACTTTTTTTTTAAGGAAAGAATCATTATATTTTCAAAAAAAAAAAAATTAAATATTATTAAAATGTTTCACTTTTATGTGTAAATAACACATTTGAGGAGTGCTAAACATGCACTTGTTTAAAAAAAAAAATAGTAGCTAGTTGTCAAAATTAATTTAATACATTTTGACAGTTTGCTAAATTGTTGCTTAATGAATGTCAAAATACTTAAATTTATGTAAGAAATTCTAAAATACTTGTTAGGTAATGGCTAAGCTAAAGTTCCCTCAATGTGTTGATTGAAAAAAGTGTAACCAATAACATATTATGAAAATCCAAACTTTTATCTCTAATGGAATAAGTTAATTCTCAACTAAATCATATTTTTAGTAATTTTAAATACCGAAATATAGAGTGCCGATCTTTTATGTGAAAAACATCGGGTTTGGATCTCAGTGAAAGTGAAAAACTTTTATCTAGTTTTCGACTCGACTGGCTAAATCAATAGTTAATAAATCTATATCTTTAATAAAAAACACATTAATAGAACAATATAAACAAATAATTTAGTTGAATAATATAAATCACAGATATAGAATACCATATAAGTCAAATACAAAATTGTTACAATACAAACAAAATAGAATTGTATCTATTGAAAATCTAAAATGTTTCTACATGTTATAAGGCCTAGGGCTATCTCATGTTTAAATGTGGAATTCACGAACCTATGGTATAAACTGGTCTAACAATTAACAGGCATTAAGCAGTTAGCACTAAAAAAAAATTAAAAAATAATGTGTCAATAGATGACACTCAGAAGGTTATACGCTAAACAAGTAAAAACAGTGTTTTTATGAAAACACTCAACCATAGTAGCTATAGTTGAAGAATCAACGATCTTTTGTTGTTGTTTAATATGAGGAAAGCATATACCATCCTTAAACCTAGACCTTGAGACCCATTCTGCATCCCATTGATAACACTTTCTTAATTAACTTTATTAATTTATACAAGTAATATAATTTATATTTTTTATATTATATATTTTATATTTATATTATATTTGGTCACCAAGGAGATTTTAAAAAGAAAAATTTATTATCAATCAATCAAATTTTTTTTCTAAATAAATGATCTCATGACTTGTAGAGCCTAACTGAAAGCTTAGTATAATATGACTTTATCGATACCGTATCTACACTGCTACCTTACATTTAAAACTCTTCCAGTCAATTCACAATTCAATTTATTAATTTGACTTATTTGTTGTCTCTTTCTATTCACATTTTGTAAACATAACCTTAGAATACTTCTTTTATTTTCCCCGAAAAAAAAAAAAAAGTTAAATTAAACGTTGAACCAAAGGAAGAAAAGAAAAAAAAATTAAATTAAAACCTAGAAAACAAAAACCACACTACAATAACAAACCCAAAAAAAAAATATCCATTTTGGACTATTTAAAATGTTTTGACACAATACAACACACATTCATCATTGCAAAAAACAAGAACTTTTTCACAACATTTTTATGAGTTTAGCCCACCTTTAGAACACCAACCAAAAAAAAAAAATTTAACAAGTAAATAAAATTTATATATATATATACATACGTACATACATATACAATGTAGGAAAAAAACTGGAAACCTACAAAAACAAGAAAAAAATAAACATCTGAGGCTAATTTAATGCTGAAAAATCACGCAACATCAATTTTTATTTAACAGCTAATGTATGTACATATACACATGCACTTGAAGCCTTAAAAAATGTGAATGTATGTAAGAAAACACTTTTTAGGGGAATAAATTATTTTTTTTTTCAAACTTGTGGTTTTGTTAATGCCAATGGAAAACGTATTGAAAGATTTTAACAAAACGAATTCAGGCTTTTCATGTATAAACTTAATTACAAGCTATTTATCAAACATAAATGGAAGGTATTCAGTTTGATGGTACTAAAGTATTAAAGAATACCGTTCTGCTGAAAGATATTTCGTTTTCTTGAACAGTTCGCTGCTGATATTCATATATCTTCCCAGCCTCAAGTGATTCCAAGTTTTGTCAGTTTCCCAGTGCATAGTTCTGTTATCAGTTTTGGCGGCCATGCCTACTCATTTCTTTGAGGTCAACTGCAAGGCAGCTTTTCTTATATTTGTTTGTGGTATATTCTATACTATACGGTTTAATCTACTATTCTAACTGTATAACCTATCTATCTCTATTCTCGAATGTATAAATAACGGTAAAACCTCTCCATCGTTACTCAATAGCCTCAATATCTAAAATACATATGTTTGTTGTTAGTATAACCTATATGGTATTACCTATTATTCTAACGGTAAAACCTATCCATCTCTATATTTTGGAAGGATTATCTAACGGTATAACCTATACATCTCTATTCCAGCACTATTACTTGAATAAAGTTCTCGAAACGTGTATAATTTCGACTCCACAGTTTTTAAATTACATTCTATATCAATCCCCACTTGTAGTACACAACAGTTTCTAAAATTAATTGAATTAAAATACTATTGCCTGGGAGGTTCTCACATTTTCTACTAGTCTATCAATCTATCAAAATGGAACGCATGAAAAATAAAAAAAACGTACATGGGAGTCACACACAATAAAATTAAGCAAAGGTGTGTTTTTAAATAGCTCCCTCCTAACATTTAATATACATTTGCATACGAAGTACAAAATAAAATTACAGCTTTACTATAAAAATGAGAACCAACAAAGGCTTCGAAAATAGAATGGAGTGGGAACGGGTAAATGATAAAATAACGGATAGGAAATGGGCATAAGGATCAATTTAGATTCAATTTCAGTTTTTTTTTTTTTTGTGGATATTTTATGAATTAAACGGAAAGTGCCTTTATCTTAAATTTTATTCTATTATATTGTTAAAGTAAAATTTAAATTTTCAATAAAAAAAAAAAAAAATTTAAATTAAAAAAAAATTGAATTTTCCTTGGTTTTCCCTCTTATAACAAAAAGTTTTGTTTAATATTTTTTTTTTTTTTTGTTATATTCTTAGAAATTTCCAACTAGAGAAGTAAAATAAAATTTTTTTGTTCTCTTCAAGTCCTTCTATAAAAACAAAAACAAAAAAATAAAAGAAAAAACAAAAAGTTTTCCTTAATGGAAAATTTATTAAAAACGTTGAATTATGCACGATATAAAAAAAAAAGAAAATTGATTGAAAGTTATTCTCTTTTCTTTTGTTTTTTTTTTTTGTTTTTTTGGAGTCCTTCTTAAAAAATCTGAAACGGAACGAATAGTGATGGTAAAAATGAAATGGCCGAAATTGAAGAGGAAATCTTTTAAAAAAAGTTTATTTTATGTTTTTATTTTTTGTTTTTCTTTTTTGGAAAATCATTTGGAAAATAAAAAATTTATCAGCTTTAATGTGCAAAGTTTAAAAATAAATAATTTTGGGGGTTTTGTATTTTTACCAAAATCAAAAGAAATTAAAAAACTTGTTTTTTTGAACTTTGAATAAAATCATTTTTTAGGGCTATTTCAGAAAAATTTAATTTTCAAAAGTAAAGTAATATAATTTTAATGTATCCATAATGTTTATAATTAAAAAATGGAATATTAAAAGTTATTGTACAAATAATAAATATTTTCTTTATTCCACCTATCATTAAAAACAAGAAATCAAAGTTCGAGGGTTCCAGGGTTCCAGGGTGAAATAGTGCATCAAGCAGGAAACCCAAAAATTTTAAATATTCTGCTAAATCAAGAAAATAATGAGGAATGATTTTATTTACTTAGCTAGAACATAAGTAAAAGTCCTGCTTAAAATTTTTTTTTAGACGCAGAACACGTTTCTCTCCCAGGGATGGGTCCAACATAATTATAGCTAATATACCATCTAAGATGATTGATATATGATCTAAGAATTGGTACTGTATCGGTTATACCAATTCATTTGTTACCAAAACTGAAAAAATGTGAAATTTATTAACTTCCATAATATACGCAAAGTTAAATAATACAAAAATATTTCACCCTCTCTTATCTATTTACTTATTAAGTAATTCCAAGGGCAAACAATGCCTTTACAATTTGACGATCCCTTTTCCTTTCGGATGTGGACCAACAATATTATTTTATAAATATAATATTATTTATTTTGTTTATATCATATATTTTATATTTTACCATATATATTTGGTCACCATGGGGATTTGTAAAGAATTATTATATTAATTTTTTTTTTAAATAAGTATTTCATGACCCGTACAGGAATCGAACCCGCATCCTCTCGGTCTAATAACCCATATGCTTACCCACTACACACCGAGACTTCCTTTTCTTTTATTTACATATATTACAAAACAGGCAACATAATTCAACTACAAATATGCAAGTATTTAATATCTATTTCTTTTAAAAAAGTCCGCCTATAAATATGCAATCCTTCAATATCGAGTTCTTTTAATATTGAAGTCCGAAAATATTGGAAAAAAACTAGCTTACAATGAAACAACCAAAATGCACATTCGCAACATATGTCCAGTCAAACTTCTGTCATTATTATTAATGAAATTATAAATCAAATTACATATACGGAAATTTAATAAATAAAATTGGAACACATGGTATGATTATTGAAAAATTATCAAGAACATAATATAACCAATACATAAAAGCAAAGTAACCTAACTTCTTTTGTTTTTCCTGATACACAACTTAAATAGAACCTAAGTTATATATATATAAAAAATTAAGGTTTATAATGATTCTTTATCTTCTATCTCGTCTCATTTATGTTATAAACGTAATGGCATATTTAAAATACTAACCTTTCGAACTACGTTCTTGCGGATATAAAAATAAACAAAGTAAATAATAATAGTCGTAATTTGTAATGGCGTTAATAATCTAAGATTTAAATAAGATTGCATGTGATATGTTTTATTAAAATAAATTATACTGCAAATTGCATAACAAATTAATAGTAACTTATATTTATGATATTTACTTAACAAAACATATAGAAATTAAAAAGCAAAAAAGTAAACTTCAAATTATTAAATTTCCTTTTATGATGTTAATTGTTTCTAATTTCAGTATAATTAAAAAAATTTACAGTTTAGAATTGCATTCAAAACAAATAATAAAATCACTACAATAAGTAATAGTAATTTAATATAGTATAAATTTGCGATAAACAGGCATGCATTAAACTACGGTTATTTTCCCAAAACATGGAAAATGGCAAAAGTGATTATGATAAAAAAACCGGGTAAAGACCCAACAGATCCAAATAATTATAGACCAATAAGCCTTTTGCCAAATATCGGCAAGGTTTTCGAATCTATAATTAACGATAAAATAACAAAAATAGTAAATGATAACCAGTTGCTACCTGAAAACCAATTTGGTTTTAGGCATAAACATAGCACTACACATGCTATAAATAAATTAACATCCGATGTTTGCTGGTACATAAATAAAAAAGAAGGCGTGGGTGCTTGCCTTATAGATTTAGAAAAAGCGTTTAATAGTGTTTGGATCGATGGTTTAATATATAAATTATTAAAGTACAGATTTCCAATCCATTTAGTTCGATTAATAATGGATATGATATCCAACAATAAATTTACAATAGCCAATAACTCAAATATAGAAAATGAATTTGTGATTAATAGTGGCTTACAACAAGGTACTGTTAATTCACCAATTCTTTTCTCTATATACATAACAGAACTATTAGAGCTACTTACAAACATAAAGGGCTCTAATTATTCAATAGCTTTTGCTGATGATTTGATTATTTATGCGGCTGGTAATAACGTCGCAGAAATAACAAAAAATGTTCAGAAACAGTTTAATCTTACCAATGATTATTGCAAAGTATGGTTACTAAAAATGAACATAGATAAATGTGAAGCAATTCTTTTTAGGAATACTGTCGATAAAACCAGCAGTAATATTAAAAAATTTTGGAAAAACTTCCGAATAAAAGCTTCAAACTCCACATCAATTGGCAGAAAAAAATCTGTCAAATACTTAGGTGTAGTTTTGAATCAACATTTAAATTTCATTGACAATACTAAAAGAATTATAGAAAAAGGAACAAAAGCATTTATGGCATCCAAAAAACTTTTGTATAACAAAATTATCGATGAAAGAGTAAAAATTTTAGCTTACCAAGCTCTCATTAAACCTGTTATATCATATGCTGGACCCATTTGGTTCAACATAAGTGCAAAATTAATTCGTAATCACTTTGCAAGATCTCTCAATACAAAAGAAAATGGCCTTATATCACATATATATTACCATAATGATGAGTATATTAAAAATACCTTAAAAACGGGATATATAGCACCCGAACATTTTATTTATTTGGATTCAAAAGGTTATATTCAAAACCACGAACATGTCCCCCTATTATATCACTATAATAGACGGGCTACATGTAAGTGTATCGAATATAATCCTCATAACGTAGAGACAAATACATTTAAATATGACATGTTTATCCCCGAAAGGGATAAAAAAATTCAAAATAGTCACATTTGGTGGCTAAATAATCAAGAATACTAAATAGATATTAAATCTAACATTAGCATAGGTTTTAGGGTAAGTTTTAGGTTTAGTTTTAAGGCTAGGTTAAGTTAGTTCTAAGTTTTTATCAAAATAAAAAATAAGTAATTTTAGGTTTTTTTAAATTTTTCCTTAAATATAATAAAATTAAATAATTTTCCATATGAAAAAAAGAAAAACAAATAATGTATAAAAATAATTAAGAAGATTTTTAAACTAAAAAAATGAACCACAGGTTTAAGATTTAGTTGTAAGATACTTTAATTTAAAATTAGTTTTGTAAGGCTTTTTTCTAATGTAAAATAAAATGAAATAAAATAAAAATAAAAAGTTAAAAAAAAAAAAAAAAAAAAAACTAATAGTAATTTAATATAGTATAAATTTGCGATAAACAGGCATGCCTTCAGATAGTGAAGATATTTTTAGTTTTTGAATAAATATGTAATTTTATATGCAATTTAGTAATAATATGGAACAACATTAGTGCAATCTTAATGAAAAGATTTAGAAAGTTCGAAATAAATTCTATTAGAATTGGTAAGAATAAGCCTTTGGCTAATAAAAAAGCTTTTTTACTCTAATAAATACTTGCACAAGGAAACAAAAATCATAAGAATATATAATGTTATTATAAAATTAATTAGAATCATTATGATAGAGCATAAAACAATTCAGAAAATGGTTTAATATCACATATATTTTACCACAATGAGGAGTACATAGAAAAGACTTAGCTCAACGATTTTTATAGTCCCTAAGCATTTAATCTTTTTAGACAAAAACAGATATATTCAAGAAAATAATTATGTTCAGCTGTTGGGCTAATAAGCGATTTTTATATCATAGATACATGTTGGAATTCAGGGTCATGCTACATTATTAAATACTACGATAAATCATGGATGTTATCAGGGAAAATACTTTTTTTTTTACTAAAGATATATAATTATTAATTATTGACCAGGCCATTAATTTGAACCCAATAACGAAAGGTAGCTGAGTCTAGTCGAAAACCAGAAATTTTTTTTCACTTTCACTAGGATTCGAACCCGGGCCTTTCGCATGAAAGTCGGCAATTTAACCACTGTGCCACCCAACCCACTTTTGATAAAATTAATCAAATTAGAAACACCTATCTTTAATTTCAACAGAAAAGACTTTGAAATGAAAATTTCAGAATCAAAGTTTTCAGTTTTTGAGTCATATCTATATATCTATTAAATCCATCCCAATTTCGAAAAAGGACAATATTATAAATTCACTTAAACGATATAATTAAAAACTATATTCCATTTAACTTATCTAAATCTAAAATTATCTTTATAGTTTCTGAATAAAAAATTTTAATTAAATAACTAGATTTTTTTTTAATCCAATAAATCTATCATCCATTTACATTTCATCAGATTATCAACTCTTTCATTTTAATTTATTTCCAATCATCATTAATTTCTATTTTTGTAAATTTTTAATAAAGTTTTCAATTTACTTAAAAAAAAATCTACCACCAAAAACGAAAATTCAAAATCAATAACAAGTTTTTTTTTTTTTCATTTCCCTGGAGACTTCGAAAAACACAACTTTTTCCCCTAAAATTGTAGTTTTCACCTTCAAGTCAAATAAAAGTTAATGAAAATGTACATTTTCATCATTATATTTTCTTTGTTAATTTATTCATCGATAATTGAACATGTAAATTGCCAAATTAACTTGTTTAAAAATCAACTTATACATATACATACATACATTTTGATATATACAGAACTTTTACATTATGTCTATTAAGATACAAACATACAAACATACAAACTACCATGTAAGCAAACATGCAAACATACAAACTACCATAATAAGCACAGGATGTAAATTGCAAGCCACATTGAAACCGTCATATTGTTTTGTAACTTTATAGGGTGCAAATAATTGCCAAAAAACTATAAAAAAAAAAAACAAAAAAAAAATTCATAAAAAAAATCATGAAAAGGACTATTGTTGTTTTACATAGTTACAAAACCAATACAAATACATAAATAAGTGATTTTCTTAACAAATAAAAATAGGTACTAAAATAATAGTGAAAATATAGATAGAAAATAATCTGTTGAACCAAAATATATTGGTATAATATTGGTACAATATTGGTATACAAAAAAAAAAACCTATAAAGAATTATGTAGGAAACTCCATTGGGTGCAACATTTTATTATTACAAACTTTAAAGTTACCAGATCAATTGTTTGTATTAATTGTGAACAATACAATTTTTATAGCTAAGACAGGAACCATTTAAAATTTTGACATATGACAGATAATATTCAGCAAATTGTTTTAATGTCCTTAAACTCAGCTATTTACTATGAATTCGGCATGATATTAAGGTTTTAGTACTAAAATGAATTCTTTAAGTATAACCTATTCTTTAAGTAAAAAGTCCCAAATTTTGGAACTGACATTATTTTGTATAAATTAACAATAATATGTCAGCCTTACAACCTAACTTTGTTGCTGACATAATTATGTTTCAAAAGAAGAGGTAAGGAGGATTTTGAAAGTTCGATGCAAAATAAGATATCCAATATTTTTGATCCAATAACGAAGGTTGGGGGGCGGCAGCCCGTTTAATATAAAGGCTTTGTTGTTGGCATATTTATCAAGAAAATTAGAATGCATTTCAGAAATGGATATATAATCAGATAAATTGTTCAGAGGAGGTTTAGAGGCGGCAGTTCCAATTATATTAAATGCTACAATAGAGATTTGAAAAAAACCTATTAAATTAAATTCTTTGTTGTTGACTTATTATTCCTATGAAAAAAGTAAAGACGGGTCTTGGAATTGCTTACAAAATCAGTAATCCATCAACTAATATAAATTAAAAGGAGCTCTTAATATTTTTCAAAACACTATAGATTTCTCGTACTTCTTTTCCAGTAACAATTTATTAAATTTATCTAAAAATTCTACATATTAGACTATTAAAACTTTTATTACATAAGTATTACATAATATACAGGTATTTTAAAACTATTAAAAAATTGCAACCTTAACAGAAGTCGAATAAAAATTTCATTAATATAAAAACCAGTTTAATAAAAAAAAATATACTATGCACGATCTATGCACAGATGGTCACTCTATTTTTTTTTTTTTATTACTTTAATTCATTATTTTTAGTACATAATTGGAAAAATGCCAATTAAAATGCACAGTTTAGATTATAGAATTCAATATATGTACTTTAAAAGTTTCTTCTATGAAAATCTATTAAAGAAAATAATAGTTTTCCATTTTTGGAAAATTTCATTTAAATAAATTAAAAAAAAAAAAAAATTGGGCACATAAAAAAAAAAGAAAGGAAAATTAGTAAAAAAAAAAAGTCCAGCTGTGTTAAAAAGAAAGAAAATATTTGGAACATATAATAGCATTTCTTTTTGGATTATGTAAATTAATTTTTGTTAAATTAGTAAGAAAATGCGCTCAGTATGTTCCAAGGATTTAATATTATATATTCAATGGAATCATTATAAAAATTAATTTTTAAATAAAAACTTTTTATGTTCTCTTTTTTTTTTTTGGATTCCATTCAAATTTTTTTTTTATATAAACGAAATAAATAGTAAAGATTTATATTTAATATTAAAAGGTTTAATTAGATCTAAAATATTAAAATTATTAAATACTTTATTATGTAATAAAATAAATTAAAATCTTATTTTTTTAATAACTCTCTGATAAACTACAAATCATCAGAAATGACTCAGTGTTTGTTGAAATAACGGAATAATTTTCAGGAGAAATAACCATTGGCATTAATTTTAAGAGGCCTTAATTAAAGGGTATTTCATTATCATATTAATAAAAATTAGAAATGTGTATTGTAAAAGGTTCAGTATACAAACGGAATCATACATAAAGTATGATCACATATCAACTCAATTTAGATTTTTCGTTTTATTGATTCTGTTAAAAAAAAATTATGACTATTAAATTTTATTTTAAAATAATGTTAATAAAACTTAGTACGATAGTAAAGCCAACAATTTTTAAAATAACTCAACTTTATTTACAGCTTAATCCACTCAGAAGAAATACAATTTGACAATGCAACTACATTGCAATTTATTTGACAATATACAATTGTGTGAACCTAATATAGATAATTATCTGTATTCGATAGTTTTTGGCGTATCATTCCTGCAGCATAAGCAATGCATTCCAAAAAGGGTATATGACACAAAGTCTGAAAAGCGATATGATAAAAGTCCCAGAGTCAAAAGTCGTTCAAGGATTTAGGACTCAAAAAAAAACCCAAAATTCCGGTGAGATTACAACTCGAATATGCGTGTGAATTACATATTTCAAAAATGTATAATAATATAATCATTAACAAAAGAGGGTTTTTATTTATATTGAAAATTGAGAATTCCTCCTATAATCTAAAACTCAAATTTCGTTTCGAATTGATGGACATAAAACTTTAAAAAATTTTTGTAGTTTATATATTTCGAATCAATGATAATCGACTCCACCTTTGAAATAACTTTTGTTTGTTTTGAACTCTAAAATAACCCCTAGTTCTAAGACAGGTTATTGGCGAAACACCCTGTATATAATATATATTTTGATAAAACATGCGGTACCATAGATGCTTCGTTCATTTAGACTTCAAAAGCATATTTCTCAGAGTTAACGAATCAAAATTCCAATTAAACACCGAAGTTAAGTTAATAAATCTTAAAATATATTGACACTATTTTGAAACATAAGAAGATTATTTTAAAAATCTATTATTCAAATAGTTTTATACTTCATATGAGTTCTGGATTAGTTACACTTCTGTTATTTACAAAACATGTAAAATATTAACTGACGTACTGTGATATAACAACTCTCTTCAGTATAAATCTTTGATCATTCACAATATATATTTTTTAAAGAGTATAAGTGTATTTTGAATGAGTATATACAAAGAGTAGATTTTTGAGTGTAATATTCTACAAAATACTTAAAGATTCTGGGACAAGAGTTAACTTGAAATATAAATTTCAAAGCGTACAGTAAATAAAAATCAAAATATAGAATTTCATAATTTATATTAAAAAAATATTTTGAATTTTTTTTTAATACTTTTAGTTTTTTTTTTTCTTTTTTATTTTGTTAAATCTCTTCTACAATATGTTAAATATATTAAATACTTGTATATATACATATAAAAATAACAAAAACAGAAAATTCTGTAAAAGTAGATTAAAAAAAAAACAAAAAAATGGCTCATAAATTTAAATTTTTTTACTTAAATATTAAATGCACGTAATTGATATAAATTATTAAAAGCTTTTACATCTCTCTGTTAAGTTTCACTCGTATTAAATAAGAAAAACCGAGGAGGAGAAGCAAGAGCAGAAAATGTAATTGAGTTTTATGTTTTTTGGAGTGTTAGATCTGAAGTGAAGTTAAAGTTTTTTTTTTTTTTATCTAAAAAAAGTAACCAATTAAAATGAAATCTCACATATCTTTTTAACCTAATTAGAAAATTATGAGTTCATAATATTATTAAATTAGTATTCGTATTATGTCATACATATATATAAATATATATATATATACTTTAATTTTATTTGTGTTTCATGTATCTGATATAAATATACAGATTATATTAAATAATTTTTTTTTTTAATTCAAAATTAACCAAAATTAAAAATAAGAGGGAACACACAGAATATAATATTAAATTATTTAATAATTTTCTTAAAGTTACAATATTTATTGCTTTGAAACCTTTTACTCTTCTAGACAATAAAGAATTTTTTGAATTTTTAGTATTTGACAGGTTTTCATTTTTTTTTAGAATTGTCTAGTTTATGTATGTTTCTATAAAGGTTCATTGAAATCCACTTGCAATGCAGAAATTGTTATTCCACTTTTAATTCTCGTTAGACTAGAGTAAAGTACGATAAACTTAACATTTATAAATTGTAACATTTAAAGTTTAACTCAATTTTAAACTTGTTTTACCTAAAGAAAATAATAGACTTTTTAAAAAAAACATACCTTTTTTATACTTCAACTTCAGATCATTATTCAGTTCCCAACTATTAAATTTTTTTTAAAAAAATCAATCCACTGAAAACATAAACCAGAATGGATAATTATTATCTGATTTAAGGTCTTAGATTTCTTGGAATAGTACAGTACGAAAATAGCGTTTAATTCCCGTTATAAATTTAAACAAAAACGAACCCGCTTGCACATTTTGCACGTTTACAGAATTTCGAAATATTTTAAACTAGGCTTCAATTTCTTTAATTATTGTATTCACAAACCCATTGATTACTCAGTTATTTGTTAAATTAAAATATTGAAAAAACTTTGATTAAAATTAAATTAGTCAATCTTTAGTTTTATATCATAATTAAATCCTTAGCTTAAATTCCGTACAACGAAATCTCTAAAAAGTAATTTGAATATAAAGAAATTTTTTTTAATTTCTATTAGTATAAAAGCCTATATTTAATCTACAAATGGCTATATTTGATTGTGAGTTTTACACAGGGTAAATGAGGTTTCACGATGAAATGCGCTAGTTTCGAACTAGTCTGAAAATGGTCTCATTTTCAAGAAATTACTGTAATTCTAGCAAAATCGACTCCCTTTTAGTGCCAATCTATTTATTCTTCTATTTTCACCGGTAAAAGACTATATTATCCATGATAAAAGGGTGAAACTTGAAAAAGTTTTAAATTATTATTATTATTATTATTTTTATTACTTAGAAGCCCATTATTTTTAAACAAAATTAGATAAATTATTCGATACAAAATCTCTAAAAGGTAATTTTATTTTTTAAGCGTTGCGCAATATCTATATATAGCGTCTACAAATTTATAGTGCAGAGCTAAATATAACAATTATGAAACCTATTTTAAATTTATATATTTATAACCGTATCCCGAAGGTTAAATTTACCTACACATAATTATAAAAATATCTAGGAAACTCTCACAATTCATAAATAATTAAAATCATTTAATTGCGATAGTGTAAATATCTAACTGTGTAAATGAGTGGACTATTAGCAAACTCAACTCACACTTGAGTCTGCTCAATCTGTGAGCACATGTTGTTATCTGAAATTATGAGCCCAATCAAAATTTGAATTAAGAAATGAGTTGCTTCAAATTTAGAGCTTTTTACAACACTGGCTGTGTACTTGTTATCTTTTCATAGTAATATAATTAATATGCAATATAATATACAAAATATTTTAAATTTTAAATATGAAAAAATTTAACTCAATAAAATTAATTTAATTTCAGGTATGATTTCAACAACAATTTGCCATCTAAATCAATCATGGATAATATTGATTTAAATCTCAATTAACAAGTAGTTTTTATTTATCATTTTATAAATTTAATAATTAAAATACTTTCAAAACTTTTATATTCTAAAATTAATTTTGAAAATCAAAATATTTGTGGATTAAAATTTTATTTTAATTTTACTAAAAATCATCAAAAAAAAAGTCAATTTATAGTAAAATAACAAATTGACCATTCAATTGAATGATGAAACTTATCCGATTTCAAAGTTTTTTAATTAAAAATTTTTTAAATAGCAAAAATTTCAACTTAAAAACAAAAATTAAACAATAAAAAAAATTAAAAGATTTTAATACTGGCCAGAGTACCATTATCAATTTATTCTATTCTTATATAATATTATATATTAATATATATATATATATATATATGTGTTTAACCTGTTATGATATCTGCAATAATTTGCGGAAGATGATTAAATTTTTAGGAAAAAGCTGTCAATAAATTTTTAAGCATAAAATGTCAAATTTTATATAACATTTTACCATAAAATGGTTTGTTTATTTCTACATAAAAATATATGTATATATATATATATATAAATATAAAATATAAACAACTGGGATTTTGAAAATTCTTTTATATGACAATATTTCAAAATTGCTGCATTAAATTTTTGTATTTATAAATAAAACCAACAAAATTTATGCATTAATATGTCATATTTTGTATTTTATGAGGAAATTATAATCAGAAATCCCACCCTCTGTTTAGTTTTTTATTTTATTTTTATTTGGTGCTGACGTGACTTAAAAATTATAAATAGCAGTGTGTATGTTTTTTAACTTAACTTTTATTAGTCCGTTAAAATGTCACATTAATTTTGAAGCTCGTTCAAGAGTGTTTTTTTTTTTATTATGACAATACAGAGTTACATTATATTATTAAGTCTATATAATTTTATATATATATTAATATATTACTTTTTTTTAATATATTAATTTTTAATAACGGTAAATAATACTTTTTTGTCAAAATTAACTTCTGTCTAATCAAAAATGAGTAATTTTTTTTAGCCCCTAAAAATATGCAAAATTTAAATATATGTTTTTTTTATGTATCGAAATTTTTGAATAGTTGCCAACTCACTTTTATATCGTTATTATAATCGATTTATAGAAAATCAAAAACATATCAAATCAAAATATTGCATTATCATATATGATGCATTCAATTTAATTGTTTTGCAGTGAAATATGCTTAAGATTTAAAACTTAAATGAGCTTTTTAAAGTTTGCGAACCTTCTAGGAGTTTTCAGAGTTATATGTGGGCTATTTTCAAGACAGTTTAAAAGTGTAATATGTCTTATATATCTTGTATGTTTAGTCCATAGTAGTCTAATAGTCTAGTCAGGCAATGCTTTCTAAATTTTCTTAAAAGTATGAAAGCATTACACATTATACGATAAATACCTTCAAAACAAGTTACACCAACTGCCCCCAACTGCCTAGACTAGTAAAAATAAACTGACATACTGAAATAACAAATAGAAAGCATCCTATTTCCTCTTTATCAAACAAGAAAAAGTGGAAATTGTAAGTTTGAAATGTTAGACTTTTAAATGAAATACCACAAAATAGTAAACAAACTTTGAAGAAACTATTAAAGCGGAAGAAAAATACAACTCGGAAATCAAAAAAAAACTATCGAGAGAAGAAATCAAAGGAAAATAATTATAATAATAAATAATACTAAAAATAAGTTTTAATGAAAAAAATATCTTAAAAACATAAAACTAAAATTAAAATATTTCAAAAAGAACGCAAATTAATTTATTGATTTATTAACATTTTATAGAATTCTCTGAAAATGGTTTCGTAAAGTCATAGAGTATTTAATTAAATTTCAATTGAAATTATAAAAAATGAAAAAACCCACAATCGAATATAAGACTCAGCACAATAACGTCAGAAGAAATATTATCCAAAAATTTTATTTCTGTATAAATTGTTATGGATACCAAAACTTAGTGATGGCTTATCGATTTTAGTTCAATGTGCATCATAAGTTGTAAGCAAACAATTAAATAGGATTAATTAAAAATAATTATACACTTTTCTTCTGGAATCAAGTTCTTGATTTTTTTTTTTTTCCTAAGAGAGGAAAAAACCTTTAGAGTTAGAAAACCTAAGACTACCAGGAATAACCATGTAGTAAATAATGGGATCAGCATTCTAGGTGCTTGCGCAGTATGATGGTTGAAAAGTAGCAATAGGACATAAATATATCTCTATCAAGGGTTGAATAGGCATATAGGAGTAATATGCTCCACAATTTAGAGGTGCGACTTAAAAAAGAGTTTCTAAATTTCAGAGTTCTTGTTCTAAAAAGCTCTACTGTATATGAGATTGCAGAGATTGTGCTGCTAACCATGTGTTACAGCGGTAGGACTTGATTTTTGGCATAATATTTTTAATTTCTTCCTAGCAGATTTTTATAAAATAAATTTGTTTATTCTTCTGCTATTACCTTGCAGATATTTATAAAATAAACAAGCAGCTCCTACATTACGGCGGTGAATTAAAAACGTTTAGTCTTTTGTGACGTTTGTGTCATTGATAATACGAACAGTTCTCGTTTTTATGTTATCCAGATATTGAAAAGCCGTGCTGGATACTCCGTCAAATATATGAGAATTATACTCAAGTATCGGCCGAATGTAGGTTTTGAAGTAGATTTGGAGATGTAAAGTTTAAGATTCCCAGGCATTTCGCGGCATCTTAATAATCCATTCTCTATAATCTCATTTCACAAAAATTCTGCTTTTCAAAATCCCGCTTCTTAAATTCTGTCCTTTGTTATATTTTACACTATATAAATATAGAGGTAGAATAACTTTTGTATGATATTTGTAACCTCCAAAAGGAAGAAAAGTACATATAGATTGTTTTATACTCTATGGAATAAAGTTTTGGTCTGGGTTAACTCCTGGTACAAAGAATTGCTGTCCCGTATGCTAATGTTTCTGAAATCTTACATGAATTAAAATTGGAATTGGTTTGACAATCAATCAATCAATTTTTCATGTGTAGGGTTTTACTAATTCGCTGCATAGATTTACTGTTATTTTATTGCTTATTTTTAGTTGCTTTTAAATATTGATTAGGTATTAAGTATAACAATTCGAAATTCCAACGTTCTGGACTGTAACCCTGATTTTACAAGCACATTCTTCTGTTTTGGAAGTTAATTCAAAGTGATTACTTTTAACAATATTTAATTTAGTATTAAAGTTTGTTTAAATTTTATTTCATTGATATTTGGACCTTTTTTCAATAAATAAAAAAAATTCACTGGGTTTAGGCCACTGTAGAGCTAAAAAATATAAGAAAAATAGCTTATGACAATAAAAAAACTCTAGATGCAACCAGAAGTTGACCTTTTCAGTACAGAGTTCGATTTTATACCTAATTCTTATGCTATTTATGAAATTAAAAAATTTTTAGAGAGTTGGCCCATTTTGGTTCTGAGCGCTTCATTTTTTGTTTTGTATCCTACTTAACTTTTCACTCTTGGATAATATTTCATCTGACTCCATAGCACTGCGCCCGAATATAATCATAACTTTCTATTCAATTGCATTTCACATCTATTGAAACTTGAAACTATTCTGAAATTTTTATAGAAAAGTTTTCTTTTCTTTCATAGTCTGCTAGTTTTTAGCTTCTTAAGACTAAAAACAAAAACGATTTTATCATTTTTTTTATTACTTTTGCTTTTAACTTCGAATTTTTCTTTAAAAGTTCGCAGAATTAAATAAAAAAAAATATTTTTTTTCATTTCTTTTTTTTCCTTTTTATCTTGTAAATTTTTTTATGCAAATTTTATTAGTTTTTATTATTGTTGTTTTTTGTTTTTAGTTATCACGAGAATAAAAATACAAATAAAATTGCCTAATTTTGGACTTTCTGGTGTAGTCGGTCAAGAAAAACTTTTTGGTTTTTTTTTTGTTTTTTATATAGTTTTACTGTTATGTATTTTTAAAATATTTGTTTGTAGTAGAAATAAGGAAAAATCGATAAAATGAATTAAGAAAAAATAAAAACCATAAAAAAGTTTTAAAGCAAAAAGAGAATAAAGAAATTAAAATAAAAATATATTGAAGGAAAATGGAGTTTTCCTTGGGCGCACACTAAGGACGAACAATTTTTAAAAACAAATGTTATTGATCTATGATTTTAAAGTTTTAAATGATAGAGAAAATTAAAATAAAGTCAATTAATGCCAAAGATCTATAAGATAAAATTGTGTTTTCTTTATTTTATATGAATTGTAAGGTAAAAGGTCCTTGTTTGATCCTTGTTTGTTTCTTACGTTTTAGATCAAAGCGCTGGCATTTCATTCGAAAGGATCTCGGTTCAAACACCCCTCAGATCTAATCCAATATAATAAAATAGGAAATATCTTATATCGCATTAATTAAAATAACGCATATATCTTATTATTGTTTTTAAAATCTTATATACGAGCTGCAGCTGAGGAATCAGTGGCTTAATGATAATAATGATCTACGAGACTGAAGTTGTAGTTGTATTATTGTATTTATAAAGCTTTACACTAGCTGCAGCTGAAGAATCATCGGCTTAGTGAAAATAATTATTGAAAGCTGGATTTTTATACTACTACATAATGTTACATCAGCTACAGCTGATTAATCAGCGGCTTAATGATAATAATGATTTACGAGACTGAAGTTTAGGAATCAGTGGCTTAATGATAATAATTGAAGCTCTCCGAAGCCGAAAAAATCTGTAATTTCAAGATCTCTTTAGAAAATGATAATCAAACATTTAATGATTTCCAATAACATTGCGGATGCTGGAATTGATCACATTTATTTTTTAGTTTTTTTATAAAAGGTGTTTAACATGTGTGAAACTTCATTAATAAATTTTTGAAAAATATTGGAAAATCTACAATATTTTAATTAATTTTTAAAAAGCACGTAATACTCTAAAATTAAATCCAGTTCAAACCAAAATAAACTCAATATATACATATATACATTTCTTATTCATTTTTTAGTGTATAGGTTTCCAACCGGTTGTTCTCAAACCAGAACCTGATCCATATGACTATGAAATTGGATTGAGTTTTGAGATTTTGAAATAATTTTCTAATATAATCAAGAAAAATTTAATTTTTTTTGAATAATTTTTATATTTTAAAGTTTTTTAAACCAATTGAAATTTAAATTACAAAATTAGTTCGAATCAAACAACTATTCGATACTGTTTATTAACATTTGTACATTAAAATACAAAAGGAAATTGCATGGTAAAATCTTCAATATTTTCCGCTACAATTACTACCTACCTATTTCCCAAAATAAACTAGTAACGGTAGTTTGAAATTTATTTTTTTTATAGGAAATGCGAACAATTTATTGTTTTAAGTTTTAACAAGAATATTCTTCCAACTTAAATCTGAAATCTTTAGAATAAATTCATATACCTAAACTCTTATATTATTCTTTAACTTAAAATTTCTTTTTCCTATTAAATTTATTTAAAATCTCGAAACGCTTGTAAAATTTAATGACATAGGCTAAAACTTTTCATCAAATAATAATAAAAACTAAATTGACTTCATACAAATTTTTTTCATTCTCTTGACAATTTCAAGTAAAAATAAAAACAAAATATCATTTTTATTGCATACTTTTAGGTATCGCAAACTTACTATTGAAAAAATTAGAAAAGTTTTGTAATTTTTTTTTTATTTAAACTCAAAGAAACATTTATCTATTTTTTATGTACTCATTTATACCAAGATACCAAAATACAAAAAAAAAATTTAAAACCAAGTTAATAGGAAAAAAATACAAGAGATGAAAATAACCAAGGGTTTTTAAAAAAGGAAATATATACAAGGTTTAAATTAATGATTATTAAATATGGGAACTTTTTAATTTATAAGTCGCAATAGCCCTTATATTGGGCAACATATTGTTCTTCCAAACTTATGCTGGTTCTCAAGGATCCAACCCTTCAAGTTTTCAAATTCAAGGAACTAAATTGTGAACTGCACCAAAATCTGGACATTTTCTCAAAATTTCATTATAAAAGCCCAAAATGGTTAGAAAATTAAAAGACACTTCCTTCTATTTTAAGGAAAGGGCCCTACAAATTAGGAAAAACCTAATCTATTCTATCTAACCTATATTAAAATATAATATTTGAACTTTCAACAATGTATATTATTTAAAAAAACATATAGACAGGTATTTTATTTAAAGGTATTAAAAAAATAGCAAAATTCTACTTTGACCCTTAAAGGTTCTAAAATCTGGAAATTACAAATACTTTTTCTCAAATGATTCTTACTAATTTCTAAAGATCGAATTTCTCCCTGAATTTCAAGTTTCTAACTTTAGCGGTTTCAAAGATATGTGACATCGAAAGTTTTACTTAAATGAAATTTATAATATATTTAGTCGTAGATTGTCAAAGTCATTTCCTAACACTTCTGATCGGCCAAATATAATTTGCCTGATGCAAAAGTTCCTTCACTTATTTAATTACAACAGGAGGCAGGGTCGCCATGTTATAATATATTTAGTCGTAGATTATCAAAGTCATTTCCTAACACTTCTGATCAGCCAAATATAATTTGCCTGATGCAAAAGTTCCTTCATTGATTTAATTACAGCAGGAAGGCTCTGCTCATCCACAGGCGTTAACGCCTATTTGCTTTATTATTAAATATATTGGAAATAATCATGCATAATAATAAAGCATGATTATTCTAATATGTTATATTAAATATTAAATATTTATTATATGATATTTATTTATTCCAAGCAAAAGATCTGCAGGAATAAAATATATTAAATAAAAAAGATATTGTTATATTTCGAGTATGATTAACTCTGATTTTTATTTTAAAATATCAATCCTTATATACTATTTTGGATTTCTTCAAATCCATACAAATATCCAAATCCATACAATAAATTATTAAAATTTATTACTTAGTTGCAAAGAATTTTTATTTGGGTTAAATATAATATTTACTGACCTAGTTCATTATTACATAAAGATCATTAACCAAAAATATCAACTAAAAATTATATGAATCATTATCATTCATTAATATTACATTTAAATAACAAAAATGTAATTTGATCCACAAAAAAATAAAATTATTATATTTGTAAGATACAATGCAGTGCACTTGCTATCATACAAATATTTATAAACAGATGTTAGCACTTAAAAATGTTTTGACCTAACCAAAATGTTATGTCAGCATTTATTAAAATTTCTATTAAAAGAATTTGTATGGAAATAATTTTATGAACGGTCAATATATACTGCATTATAAAGCTTTTAAAAGGTGTTGTCTTTTAAGTTTCCAGTTTGAAAAATGTACCTTATAGAACTTTTGTTATAATAGTATAAGTATAGAGGGTTTTCCCAATTTTGAGGGGGCTATAGCTCCGTAACGCGTAGGTCTATAGAAAGAAGTTAATTTTTTTTGCGATACAGGTTTTGTCAACACACGAACTGACTGACAAAATAAAACTATATTAGCAAATTTTTTTTAAATTTTCTTGAAAATGTACTAAAAATAAATCTAAAAGAAAATTCTGAAAAATAAAACCATAAAAAAAGAAAATGAAGAAATAGAAGTTTATAACATAAAAAAAATAAAAAAAAAATGAAACCTAAACTAAGTAAAGTAAAACCAATAATATAACATGCTGTGGCAAATAGATTCGTAAAAAAAAATAACAAAATAAAAAAAAGCCCAATCACAAGAAATATAGGACAAAGATAAAAAAAAACAAAAACATAATAATAATAAAAAATTTGTTGATGAATCCTTTCTATTGCTTCTTCATAGTTTTAAATTCATGCTAACAATATTAAAAGAACTTAGAATGATTATGTATTCATTCTGAATGAAAACTTGAAAAGCTTAAATTGGTTTTTGTTTTTTGTTTTTTTTTTTTCTTTATCATTTTCTGCAAGAAAAAAAAACTAATAAAAAAAAATGTGACTGATATCTGACAGCAAAACTAAAGACTACAGAAGCGAATATTAATAAGTAAAAAAAACAAATAAAACGAAGCTGACGCGAACAGATTTTTATGAATTTTTTTTTGTACTTGATTATTCGAAAATTTCCATACTAATTCTACATATGTATATACATATATATATATACATAATATAAAAATAAATAAAATTAAAGTATGTCTCCAATTTTATATCTCTATAAAACTGTAGGGATTAAAAACAACATATATATATATATATATATATAGAAGCGTATATACAATGTGTATATACATATATATTTGATAGCATTTTGAACGCATATTACTCTCAAATTTCGAACATATCATCTAATGGCTTTAGACTATAAAAAATTTCCTTAAGAAAATATATATATTACAAAAGCGTGCACGCACCTACAAGTGTTTCCAAATATATTTTAAAAAAATTTTACAGCTTAATACTCAATTAATTTTTAAAGATGTTAAAAATTTATTTTTGGAATTTCTGAAAACTGAAAATTAATGAAAATTTTGTAATAAAATGTTATGCAGTTGTTTTTTTGTATTAATAAGGAAAATTTCATCATATATCCGGTTAATGTTGAATTTCGAAGGAATGTTCATCTACATCTGCATTTAGAAAATTTTAACTACACTCCTTTTTGGCTTTAATAAGCTGTTTTTGCAAAACATATTTTTGATCTTATGATTATTCTGACTAAACTGACTCGAGCTACTAAAATTTTATCAAATATACTTAGTATCCATGTTATTTATATATTTGGTAGCCATAGAGATTTGTAAGGACACATAATTAAATATTTTATGACCTTGGGAATGGGAATCGAACCCGGGCACCTTCGGTAGTATTTCATGCTTTATTTAGTTGTAAAAGGGATTTTTTAAGAAATATGACTTTTTAAACTACAACTTGTAAACTGTGCCTGTTTGTATATTCTTTATATTTAACATATGAGACGAACTAAGTTTTTTAATCATATTTCTAATCCAATCAGTACTTTTTATTAATCTAGGCTATCAAACAGTTAAAATTTGACGCAATATAAAACTCTGCGGTTAGTTCTTAAAATGTAGTCTACTTTATGTGATATCCAAGGAACCAAACAATACAGAAGCATAAATTTCTTAGTGGATTTAATGATTTACGATTTTGAATTCTAAAATCCTTATTGAATTTCTAAATGTTTTAAAATGCTATGAACAATTTATTACTTTGGACCTTACTTGCCTTGGTAATTCCTTGGTGGTTACATACAATAATATTATGACGTTGCTAAGATATATTAAACATTAAACTTGCTTAAATTTCACTAAAAAATTGACAAAAAGACTCACAGTCATAGCCTATTTTTTAAAATTTTTTATTTTAAGTAATAATTTGCTTTTATAGCACATTTTCAAAATATTTTGTAAAAATGTGCTTCTAGTTTCACTCTGTCCATTCATCCGTCCAGTATGTTTACAAAAACTTTTACACCGTTTGAAAAAGAAAGAAGAAATTCTAACTAGGGATGGATTTGGATGCAAAAACCAAATTTCACGGGAAAACCTTTTTCTGTAGCCCCCGCTAGCTGTACCCGTTACAGAGCTGCAGCCCTTCAAAGGATGAAAAGCCCTAAATTTAAATTGTTATAACAAGAGTTTTTCTAGTTTTATTTTCAATCTGAAAACAGTAAAAGACAGCAAGTTCTATAACTTTTTGAAACCGAAATTCAAAGGGTTGCCACACCGTTCTAAAATTCACCGTTATACAAAACTAAATTTTTCCAAAATTTGAGTCCTCTTAAATTTTATAAATGGCCCAGCTAGAAACTTAAAACTTTAGAAAAAGTTATATCTTTACTACGAGTCGGTCACGCCCCCTTTTTAGGGGCTGTAAAAAGTCAAAATTTTTTCCACCTGTAATATAATAACCGTACAAACTTTTTTTTTTGTTATATACAAAATTTAAAACTCCAATTTTATGTTTTAGCATATCTTAAAGATTTTCCTTGAATTTAAAGTGGGTCCTTAAAATTGATGAAAATGTCTTTTAGTTTTAACAACTTTTTGCTAAGATTTCTTAAAAAAATTCCAAATTTTAGAGGATGTCACAATTTAATACTCAAAACCTCAAATATTTAGAAAGAGGGAGTTCGAATTAGATCCTCGTAAGTTTGAGAATCATCATAAGTTTGCTTGGTAAAAATTTGGGAACATTCCCCATTGAAGGGCTATTATAGCGCTTAAAAATTCCCCATCTTTATAAATTCGCAACTTAGTCCCCAAAATATATACTCCCAAAATTAAACTCAGTGTAAAACACTATATAAGTTTGAAAATGTTAATTTTTAAAGACACCTAATTTTTTTCATCACGGATTTTTTTTTGTGGTTTCTTAAGCTTTTAGTAACTTTCCTTTTTTGTTTTTATTCAAACTAAGACCAGAACATAATTTGGTTTTTTTGTTTTGTTTTTTTTTTGTAATAGATTAACAAAATTGACAGAAACAAATTTTAAGAAGACACAAAAATTTGGGAATAAAATGATGATGTAAGACATTTAAAAGCATAGAAGAGAAGAAAGAAATGATGTAATCCAAAAAATTTCGCTAAAATGGAAATTCCAATAAAACAATATAATATAAAATGTATAGAAGGGGCTATTAAATTGTAAACATGATGATGGTGTTATATTTTAAAATCAATTAATAAAATTTACATATCAGGGGACGAAATTTGAGAACTGTTAAATGTTCTTTTAGCGTATATATATATATATATATATTAATGTTCATATATATATAATTTTTTAGAATGACTTTTATATTATTTGGATATTATTATAAGAAAATATTAAATCAAAAGATATTTTGAAAAGTATTGGAAATTTTTATATTTAAAATTTTTCAGGGATAATTAAGATTAGATTATTATATAAAAAAAATTTGTATGTCTTAATTTAGAATGAATTGTTTTTTTCTTTTATTAGATTTTTTATTTTGACAAGAGATTATTAAATTGTTATTTAAAGCTCCATTTTGAAAAAGACAAATTATTTCTGTTTTAAAATTAAGTAATTCAAATATAAATCTTTTTATAAAATTATTAACAAGTCATTAATTTAAAAATGTATTTCTTTCATACTATTATATTTGCAAAATTTAAAGCCTATAGGCTTATCTATTCAGAGTCTTTAAGGAATTGAAAGTTTGAGACATGGAAAAAAAATTTTGCTTAGAAAATCAACTTAAGTCAATTATTACGAAGATCCACGCTGTGTAATACAGAGGATTAAGGAACTTTGAATACATGAATAACAAAACCTAAAATATTTCATGGCCGAATTTTGTCTTAATTGATACTCATTCTATTGCTACTCGTAGGAAAGTGGGCGATATCTTATTTATCCGCTTATTAAATATAAAAAAATTCAAATAACTTTATATCCATTGTCCTAATTAACATCTGCCGTCAAAGGACTGTTTATGATTTTCATGAACAAATTATTGGTCTGTACTAAAAATCATACTTTACCTAGCCGTCAGATTACATTTTTAGGAAATATAGTCAAAAGCAATAAGTTATGACGATGTAATGTTCGATTTAACTGATTGTTCTAACTGACTGAGTCTGGTTTGACTGGTGTTTATTTATATTGTTTACAAAATAATATTACAGTTCTCAGGTACATTTTAAATCTGGAAAGGCTAAACCATAGCGGTTTTTAAAAGATTTTTAAATATAACATAAATGTACAGGGTTGCCACACGATACTTTAGTTTACCGTTTTACGAAACTTAATTTTTTCAAAATGATTGACCCCATATAATTTCCAAAAGATTTGGGTAAAGAAAATTGAAATTTTGTAAGGGGTTAGATATAAAAGAAAAGTACGAGTCTTTTTAGAAAACTGTTTAGCTCGGACTTCCGCTTAAGAGCTGTAAGGGTTAAAAACTGAAAATTTCTAATATTTAAAACACCTATATATTACTCAAAACTTATTATGGAACATTATTTAATAAATTTTAGTCATTAAAAATAAAATTATGTTGAAATATGATTAATGGGCTTTCAAAAGAGCCATCATTATATTTGACATAGTAAATAACTTAAAAGTAAACAAAATACAAAATAAAATTCTTCACGTACCATTTAATATTATTTAAAAAGCCAATGTATTTCTTAAGAGCAGGCCAAAAGCTCAAAAAGAAAAATTTTGAGACTTATAATATTGAAAAATATAAGAGCATTTACAAGCTTTTAGAACTAAGACGATTTGGTATTTTACTTAGATATGGTTTCAGTGATTTATTAAGCGGGGTTAATAATTTATTTGATGAAGGCATTTTTCTGTATAATGAAGATTCAAATTTGGTAAGGGTTTGCATTAAATTTTGCCATATAGGAATTTATGCAAGCTTTTGATTCCATTCCATATTCTGAAAAAATTTTTTACCATTTTTTCAATATTTGATCTTTTAGGATTTGGATTAAAAGTTGAAACCGGGAATCGGACTTTTTTAACAATGACACACTGACAACAAATACAATCAACTATATCTTAGAAGAGTCTTTGGATATTCAAATACTGCCTTACATCCATATTTTGAAAAAATTAAACATTCAAACCATATCGGTCGTTTTGCGCCACCTTGAATAACCTGTAGAAACGTCTTAGATTTTTTATATTTTTCATAACTTTTCGTAAAAATTACAAAAGAGATCGCTGTCCTGTTGTGTACTGTTCCATTTCCAATTCCCCAAGTTTTCTTCACAAAATTCTGAAATAAAAATAAAAAATATTGATAAATTAAAAAATTATTAAACATTCAAACCATATCGGTCGTTTTGCTGTATATATAGTATACACCCTGTATATATATATACTATATATTCTATATATATATATATAGAAATTACCCTGTATATATTTAATACATTATTAGTTCACTACAACTTTTTTTTTTATTTGAATTTAATAGCTTTTATAGTTTCTATTTTTTAACAAAATTTATTTTTATTTACAATTTAATTTAAGATACATTGTGTTATTTTATAAAATTTACTTTCATTGTTATTTCTTTGTTACTTTTTTAATATTGTCTAGCCTTATTTTGTTGTTTATTCACCATTTTTAAATTTTATATTTTTTTTTTACCGTAACTATCTGTAAAATTGTTTCTGTGTTTGCAGTAAATGAATATTGAATGAAAATCAATAGTTATGTTATTGACTTCCTAATAAATGGTTTCTTGACTTTGCATCAGGTAAAAAAATGTAAATAAATTAATGTTAAAATATACATATATATAATATATGTATATACATTATTATACTGTCGATAAAAATTTAATATATTAATAAAAGTTTTATAATAAACGTTTAGTATAAAATTACATGCAAATTATTAAATAAAATATTTAAAATTATTTTACTAGGCATTTATTTTTACAAAATAAAGCAAATAAACAATAACTTTAATTGGTATAAACTTTAATCAATATGGCAATTCTAATATAAATATTTTATAAATTTTTATGCATTTTAAAAAACAAATATAATTAAATATGCGGAAAAAAAACTTTCCCGTGTTATTTTTTAAATTATTTTTTTATTGAAGTATTTTAAATATTTTTTGAAATAAATAAAAATTTCGCCAGATTTATTGCACTTTATAATAGCACATTTTACAAAAAATTTTGAAAAAATGTGCTTATATAGTGCTTCACTCTCTCCGTCCATCCACCATTCACATAAAGAACATTAAATTGATTAAGCAACTTTTTTCTGTAGTCCACCTGTTAGGAAGCTACAGCCCCCAAAGTCTGGAAAAGTCCTATATTTAAATGTTTGTAATAACAAGAGTTCTATAAGGTGCATTTACCATTTCAAAACATAAAAGGACAGCTGATTTTATAAGCTTTATATACATTTTTGAACTAAATATATAAGATTGCCATACAATGATTTTACTCGTATTTATCGTTGTGCGAGACTCAACATCTAAAACATCATAAACATCTTAAATTATAAACCTAAAATTCCTTAAAAACTTAGATCCTTAAAAATGTTTAGGAGCCTTTAGGTGGCTTTAAATTGAAATTTTCTTATTTTTAAACAATTGGAGTTTGAGTACTTGTATAAATTGTTTTGAAATAATATACAAAAAATTAAAGCTCAACTATTAAACTTTAATCTTTGGTAAAGGTTTCTCTTAATTTTAAAGAGTTTCCTTAAAATGGAAGGTAGTGTATTTTAATTTTTAACAATTTTTACTTATAATAAAATCAAATAAAAGATTTAAATTTTTGTGCAAGTCACAATTTATTTATTTGAACCTGAAAAATTAGATCTTTGAGAATCAATATAAGTTTGATCAGCAAAATTTTGGAACCTTCCATATTCAAGAGCTATTAGGAAAAATCAGTAACTTCAGGCTTACTAACAGGCTTTCTTCAATGCCTTGTGCTTATACTCTAAATATACGTTTCATTATTATTCATACTTAATTGACACACTTTCCTGTTTTTCTCCGTGTAATAATTTTGATCTCCACAAATCCCATAATTAAAAAATTTTTAATTTAGATAAAATAAAAAAAAATTGCATTAACCAGAAAAGTTAGCTTTATCAAGATTGTCAAAAAACATAGATTGACTAAGAGTCAATCTCCTTTATTCTTCTAAACAGAATCCTAATGAAATCAATTTCATCAATTTTAAGGCAACTTTGAGAATTAATCAACCTTTTTATAAGCCCCCCTAAAATCATCGATTAAAACCAATAAATTAATTTTATTGAACAAAACCAAAAAAATCAAATTATAAAAAATCTGAAATTATTAACCAAATTTGATTAAGGTATACATTATTTAAATTATAATTAAAAAAAACTATAATTGTTTATTTTATAACTATTTTAAATAAATTTAATCTATCAGTATTTATTGTTCACACCTTTTTACACAATTTTTAAATAAAATAAACAAAAAATAAATTATTTTTAAATTTGCATTCTAGTATTTGTTTAAAAAGACCGAACTACTATGAGTTTAAAAAGTGAGTAAACGTCCTCATTTTGTAAATCTCATTCTATAATTGTTACATTGTGTGTGTTCTGTTATTATTCTACTGAAATGCTCAAAAATGTTGAGTGAAAAGTTAAGCAATATGAGCCAATTTTGGAAACATGATTTGTGAGATTTATTAGTTTATTTGGTATATGAATGCACCAGGTTGCTGTAACCCCTGTTTCCAATTTGAAATATGGGGTGCTATTATGATATTAATTATAAATTATATTTTTTTAATTACAAATGATCTGATCAGGATTTGAATGTGAGACCCTTCGGTTTGAAATTTTCACGTCCTAATCACTTAAGCCATCTGTCAGATGTTTTGTGAGATCTAAACAAACTTTAAAATTTTTCTAATATCAAACTTTTTTTATTCTTTCTCCAATCCTTTAAGGAGCATAGGGCATTCCCCAAATCTATTTAACAGAGACCTTAGTTTCCTTAATTGTAGTCGTCATCGATTACTCGGCTGTAATTATTGTATAAAATTATGAATGCACAAATGTTAAATTTGTGCGCCATTTGTGAGCCATCTGACACAGGAGTTGTTATTTATATAATTTTATTAAATCTTATTTCATATTAAGATATAATTATACAATTTTACGATATTTTTTTATTAGATATGATTTGACCGGGGCTTAAACCCGAGTTATTTCATATGAAAAGCGGCGTCTTTATCTCTACGCCATTCGTCAGATTCAACTAATATCATATCAATACTTGAAAATTTCAAAAAATAGTTAAATTTTAAATAACTTAACTTTTTACAGTCATATATTTTTGTTTGTTGCTTGTTATTTAATTTGACAACATTTATTATCCAAAAGATAATGAATCTTATTGCACGGTCTTATTGAAAAACTATAAGTTTTTCTGTAACTTCAGAAAGTGCAAAGTTTTGCATAAATAGAAATATAAATTTATTTTTTCTTTATTTTGCATTCTTCAAAACTTTTGTACAGTGATATTAAAGAGACGTATGTCTCCACAAAATAATATGATTTTGCAATTCTTCGTTATTTCCAAAGTTTATACATTTTTATTTTTTACTTCCAGATATTTTGTTTGCAATTTCTTTTATGATTTTAAAATTTTAAATTATGACTTTCATTTTATTAAAAGAAAATAAAAATAAAACTGAAATAAACGAGAATTGCTGAGCATTTAAATTTTGAAAGTTATTTGGAAAATTAAACCAACGGTAATGACAGTTTGGAAAATTATATTAAACTTTTCCCTAATAAACTTTATTATTTCCAACTTTTCTTTTCTATGTCACTCCGCGAGGAAGCATAGAGCTTCATATTTCCTGCTGCCAATTTTATATTCTCTCATCTAAAGTTTCATTGATTAAATTCATTTAGTGCTGTGTGTTTCCAGGCATTGCTTGCACGCTTGCTTCTTCTACTTCCTTGGGGTTCCATTCTTCAGTCATGTGACTTATGTTATTGTGACCTTTTCTTAGCGTATTTTTAGATTTTGAACTTTGTATTCTTGGAGATGTAGGGGTTTCTCAATGCTGGGTACAATCGAAAACTGGATTGGTTTTTTTGAGTTTTTGTTGACACCTCCGTCTCTATACCTCCATCATAGGTTATTATTCACCAAGGTAGTTTAACTGGTTTAGTATTCCATTAATAGCATTTTAAGGATGATGGGTTGGTTGCTGGAGCTATTATTTTTTATTGCCTTGGTGTAATGGGTTTTCCAATCAGTTCAATCGGTTTTTCGGTCAGTTTTCCAATATGGACTTCATATCACTTGTGTAATAGAAGTATTATGTCATTTGCATAGTCTAAACCTTCTAGGTGGCGATTAAAGCTCCAAGTAATTTCCACCTTACCTTATCCTAAAGAAATTTTTAACTAATCAGTTGAAACAACTTCTAAATTTTGTATTCTCCTCACTTTTTAGCACATTTTCAAAAAATTTTGTAAAATGTGCCTATATAGCTTCACTCTGTCCGTCCGTCTGTCCGTCCGTCCGTCCGTCCGTATGTTTACAAAAACTTTTACACCGTTTGAAATAGAGTAAAGAAATTTTAACCATGGGTAGTTTTTGCAAAAAAAATAATTTCGTAGAAGAATTTTTTTCTGTAGCCCCACCTGCTACGAGGCTACAGCCCCCCAAAGTTGGAAAAAGCCCTATATTTAAATTGTTATAACAAGAGTTCTGTTAGATATATTTTCAATCTGAAAACGGTAAACGATAGCTGGTTTCATAAACTTTATAAACTTTTAAAAGGCAAGTGTTTAGGGTTGCCATACGGTACTAAAATTTAACATTACGCAAAACTGGATTTTTGCAAAATTTTTGGTCCCACATATCTCCTAAACGGTTTAAGATAGGATCTTGAAAAATAGTAGGAGTCGATTAACAAAATTTTTTTGTCAAGCCCCCTATTTAGGAGCTATAAGGGCTCGAAAATTGAAATTTTGCTATTTTTAAGCACCTGTAACTTGAATACCTGTCCAAATTTTTTTTTATTAATGTACAAAATTTAAAGGTCCAACATTATATTTTAACACATGTTAAAGGTTTTTCTAAAATTTAAAAGTGGTTCCTTAAATTGAAGAAAGAGTCTCTCAGTTTTACCCATTTTTGCTTAGATAGTATAATTTTAAGTAAAATTTCAAATTTTTGTGGAATTCTAAATTTAATTCCTAGAACCTAAAAAAATAGTGGGGGAGGGAGGGGGGTGGGTTTAGATGAAGTTAGATCCTTGAGAAATTTGGCAACCTTCCCAATGAAGGGCTATAACAACTTTAAAATTAAAAATTTACTGTTAGCAGTAAATTTTATAAGTCAGCAGTAACTATTTCCAACTAAATATTTCCAAAGTTAAACTCAGTATGTAATACATTATAAATTTGAAAATGTGTTTTTTTAAAAACCCTTGGTTTTTTTCATCACTTGTTTCAAATCAAGTTAGTATTAAATCGTACACCTATTCAATTTATCAGACCTTTTTAAATTAGGCTCCATTTATAAGGAGAAATTTTAAATTTTATTCTATTTTTAAAATTTTTAAATTTTAAAAGGGTACACACTTTTCACAGACACATTATACATAATTTATATAAATTTTAATGATTATAATATTATTTTATATAATTATATTTTCACTACAGAAAAAAACCCACATATTTGAAGGCGTATATTTACATATTGTTATTATTGTTATTAAATAGTAACATTGGTTTTTTTTTTAATACAACCTACAAAACAATTATTAACACTCATTTATGCATAACAAATATTTTGGTTTTTTTAATCGAATTCATAATTAAATTTTTTTTTTAATTATTCAACATTTAAAAATAAATGTCGGAAAAACATTAATTATAATAAAAAAGGTTTAACTTTGTTTTAATTTTCAATTTACTGGAATAATTTTGTAATCTTCTAAATAAATAGTATAAAACCACATTAATTTTTAAATTTAAAATGATAAAATCTTAAAAAATGTATTTTAGAATTAAATATGCTAATTAAGTTTTTAATTTTAAGATAATTTTTTTAATAGATTCTTTAAAAAGTTTTGGGTGTTTAACTTTCATTTGTTTTTCGAACATATTTTTTATTGAATTTTTGGGAATCGGCTCACGCGGATTTGCTCATCATAATTCATCCAACGTTGTGGAAAAATGGGTTAATATGTGGCTAATAGTATAAAAATTCACATTACTTCTTAACGAACACATTTATTTCATCTGTAGGAATTTTTATTTTTATTTTGATTCGTGTTATTAAATTGATTTTAATGAACTCCACATACAACTCAAACATGAGATGGTACTAGGTGCAAAATTTGGTTGATCTACTGCAAAGGGTTCGAGTAGCTGCCATACAACTCCTTCTTTTATATGAGCATTACTCTACACCTAATAAAGCTGAATGTTTGAAATTTTGCCAAAAGTAATTAACCGGATGCTATAATGTATATGTTACGGTTATACGGGTATCCCAGAGTTGACACAGTCTACTCTACTACACTCTTCCTCGTTTAAACTTTAATTAAGTGATTTTTAATATTTCAAAATCAATAAACAATATATTTATTTATATTAATAAGAAAATATATATATTATATTACTTTTATTACACTTCAGATTAATTTGTTAAACTCTTCTTAACATCCCATTATATTAAATTTCATCTATTCTTATCAGCCTAATGGTAATAAAATAACCAAACAATTTACTTGAACTAAATTAACGAAATATAATTCCCAAAAGTAATCTTTAAAAAAAAAAACATACAATTACTTTCTACACTAAATTTATTATTATCAAAAATTTAGACCCAAAATCAATAAAATATATTATCAATTTTGCCAATTAGTACCTATCTTTAAAATAATAATTCTTAATATACTTCTATTATATTATTAATTCCCATTACACTAACCAATCACCGATCCCATCTCCCTTACCCAATTATTCCACTTTTTTTCGCAAAATCTTATAATAAAATCCCATACCTAAAATCAATTATGCTTCGCTACTGATCAATATCTATGATAATTAATTGATTGTCTCAATTATTCAAGTATTAATTTTTTTTTTGAAGAAAAAAATGAAAAAAAAAAAAATAAATTGTCATTTCTTAACAATTTATCTTCATTTCTTTTAAAATTCCTTTTTTATAAAAAACGAATTTTTAAAGTAAAAAATTTTTAAAATAAAAAATATACCTAAAATAACGGAGACAACACCATCATCATCATCGTCATCATATCGACATTGTCGTTATCATTACGATAAAAGATGAGAACAACAACAACAACAAAACAATTACACCTATTCATATTTTTTTTAAATTACAGTTAAAAAAAAAAATAAAAAAAAAAATCTTTTATACAAAATATAAGAATACCTATTTTATTACATTAATATATTCATATAACATAATAATATTTATGTATTTCTATATATACATATGTATATAAATAGATATTTAAATGTAAATAATATTCTCTAAAATACTCTCAAAATCCCAAAATATGTTTTAAATTGAATTACATAACCTATAAGAAAAACAAAAATAAAAAAAAACGTGCAAAAACAAGATAAAACCAACAACAACAACAACACAATCAAATAAAAATGAAAAGAAATGAATTGGAAACGAAATGAAATTGAAACAAAATATATTATAATAAAAAACAACTGACTGACTGACTACATGAATATCATTTTGATTTTCTTTTATTATTTTTGATTTTTTTCTTCTTTTATGCTCTAGTTTTTTTTCTAATATTTTTTTTTTTTTTTTTTTTTTTTATTAGCATTGGAAAAATTTTACTTTGAAAAAAATAAACATCACATATTTTTTTTTCTCTAGTACGTACGTATATTTTTGTATTCACAATGGTAACTTTTCTTCGTCCTTTATATTTTCTTTTATTTTTAATTTTTTTGATTTTTTAGTTTCAGCCTATTCACAAGAGTATTCGGATTCTTTAGTGGGATGTTAAATGAAAAAAAAAAAATAAAAAAAAAAACAAGAAAAACACAATAAAAAAAATAAAAACTTGTCTTGTATAAGAGGAAAAATACTTTGGGTATTACAGTGTGTATCCATCAAGTGTAATACAAAAAAAAAATAAATATTAAATACGAGACACTAAAAAATATTAATGTATACATCCTATGAAGTATCATTGAGAGTTAAAAATCTTTTATAAAATAATTATATACATAAATAATATATATATATATTACAGTAACTGACATATATTATAATATAGTAGTTACATACATATACATGCATACATTTTTTTAACCTTTAAAAAAAAACAAAAAAATAAAATAAAAATTTAACGAAATGTAAAAACAAAAAAAAAAAAAGCACTTGAAAGTAAATAATATACCTACGAATAAAACATTTTTCATTAATATTTGTATAGACACTAAAATATGAATGTAAGCATGTATATGTAAGGTATTATATATAAATAGACCTAAAATGTTATCATTAAAACATCAGGAATTTTTAACCTAGTATACATTCCACAGGTGTGAATATCTACACAAATATATATATAAATAATATATATATCTATATATAATAATACTTCTATTTACATCTGTGTTTAAGTTTAGATAACATTGTTTTTGATTTTTTTTTTTTTTTTTAGGATATGCAAATTTTATTATTGTTGTTTTTATTTTTTTTTTTGTGCGCAGATCCTTGATATTTTGTACATAAAATTGAATAGTAAATGGAGTAGTATAACAGTTCTCTGCACATTATTGAATTTGTATAACAGTTAAAAAAAAGTTTATTATTGCTGTCATTGCTGATATCGGAAAAATAAAATTCTCTCCCGTTTTTCTCCTCTTTAGGTTTTGACTTTACGGTTTTTGACTCTTTTGAGAGATTTGTTTTTTTATTTTTGACAGCAAGAGAGAGTTTCTGTTTTTCACTCATTTTAATTCTCTATTTATTTTTTCTTATCAAAAGTGTTGAAGAGAGAAGAGTCATCGTGCAAAAAAAAAAAAAAGGACAATTGAAAAAAAAACAAAACGGTTCTTTTGTTAAAAGAAATTAAATATTCTTTTTTTTTTAATTTTGTGTGTGCCTTTTATTTGTTTGTTTGTTTTTGTTTTTCTTAAATGTTATTTTTTATATAAATAATGTTTTTTTTTGTGTTTTTTTTTTTAATTTTAAAGGCTTTTAAATTTTACTCCTTATTTTATGATTTTTTTCTTTAACACTTAAACTTTTTTTTTTGTTTTTTTTTTAGATTCTTTGTCTAAGCGTAAATTCATTAAAATCTATCATTTATGTATATGGGTTTTTGTTTGTTTGTTTGTTTGTTTATTTGTTTGTTTTATAAATTTGTTTAATTAATTTCAAATGAAAAGAGTTTATTTAGAGCTTTTTTTTTTTTTTTGTATCATTATTTATTATAATAAATTTTCTTTTGTATTCTTGTTTTTTTTAAATTTTTTCTGAACCTATAAACTAAAATAGATTTAATGTAGAAAAGGTTATATCTTTAATATTATTTTAATATGAAAATATGATAAAGTGTTATCATTATCTATAGATTTTCATATAAATCATTTTACATATTCATTCAATTCAATTTATTTTGATAAAAAAATATGATATGAGATGATTGAAAATTGATATTAAAGTATATATTGTGTATATTGATCGAATATTTAATGGGAAAAAAGTTTTTAAGACTGTTATTTAATGATTGAAATTAAATGATGATTTGATTCTCAAACACTAAACCAAATTTTCCCAGGTCTTCATTAAGAAAATGATATTTGAATCGATATTTTCTTAATCAGATGTTGGGGTTTTTTTAAAAATAAGGAGCAAACTGAATTTAAATATGTAAAGCATCTGACCGACAGCTCAGTGGTAAAGTGGCGGATTTTCAATCGAAACGTCTCCGATTCAAATCCTGGTCCGATCATATCTATTAAAAAATATATATATATTGTACATTACAATAATATAATAATAAGTCCAAATGTCAAATCGGCAAAGGATTAATATTATCAGGCAATATTTATTTTTGTCTGGTACTACAAATAAATAAACAAATATATGAAGCTATCAATTTCAATAAAAACCAAAATATAATAATAATACTTGTAAAATTAAAAAATAGTATAATATCTCCAACACCTGAAAAGGAAATGCCTGTTTGTATATAAATAAATAAATTAATTATTATTTATTATTATTTATTAATATATTTGTCTAGAATGAGGTGTAACAAACGCATTCAATTAAATGTGTTTCGTTGGATGTGTTTAATTATAAAAAAATAAAATATTAATGTTTTGTTGGATGTGTTTTATTTTAGAAAATAAAATATCTAAAATTATCATAAGCAGGCCAAAAAATATTTTATTTATTTATAATAAAAAAAAAATTTTTTGATGAAATAAAATTTATGTATTAGTTTATGAATTAATTCATTTCAGCTTTAAAAATCACAGACGATTTTCTGGAAATTTTAAATAAATAGTAAAACATTTTATAAATAAAAATTAAGAAGACTATGCTTCACATGAATATTTGTGTAGTAAGTCTTAATTATTCGCTTTGATGCATTGCTTGCTTTGCTTAAGCAAATAAACCAAGCAATGTGTCAATGTAATTTCAAAGTTTCCCTCATCTCTCCCACATTTCGCTCTTATCTCTCCCTCATCTATCACTCATCCCTTCATGTTTCCCTCATAATCTTTTAAATATTTTACTATTTAAAAAAAGTTAAAAATGGAAGAAAATGGTGTTAAGTTTGGGCAAGTGGATTCGGGTATACAATACCTGAGCTCATGGTGCATTACCTGAGCTCATGGAAGCCAAAAAAAATAAATTTTAATTAGATATATTAAAAAAATTCCAAATAGAATTTATAATTTGCATTTGATAATGCAAAATTCAATTCAAAAATCAACATTTATTTAATACAATTTTACGTAAATATAAATAATAGATACATTATTTAGCAAGATTGAGTAGGTACATTATAGAATATTAGCAACAAATAAGTATTTCGATTTGAATCTAAACAAAGGAAACAATATAGAATGTATAGCAACATTATAAATTTATATACAAAACATTAATAAATGGAGAAATAGATCATTATTGAAACAAAATAAACCTATAAAAAAATTTAAAATATTTTATTAATTTGTTTAATTTAAGCAAGTACGCACTTAAATAAAAAAAAATTTTAATTGAAATTAAAAAAAAATTATACGAAGAAGGGATTTGAACTAACGACCCCAACATTTTATAAACACGAAACATATAAAAAGTAGACTAACTAACTTATTCATCTTCAAGTTTTTAAGGTACAAGAAGAAATTATATGAGTCATTTATTTATTTTTTGTGTATCTATTACTAGAATCGAAGCATAATATGCGTTATATAAAATGTAACGGTTGCAATTTTATTTAACATACTTTTAACATAATGAAATTAGAAATAGTTTTCAATTAGAAAAAGTTCTTCTTCTATGACGGGTCAACAACTAGTTAATAATAATAAATATTCGTGCGTAAAATATTAATAACTTATAATATATATATATAACTTATTTGTAGTTTATATATGTTACTAGCTAATACCCGGTGCGCGTTGCTGCGCCTCTCAATGGAGGTTTAATTGAAGTTGATGTTACTACAAAAAGTTAACACAAAAATTACACTCGGTTTACACATGTAAATTTTAAAATGTATGAAAGCAATCTTTTTAAAACCATTTTTCTAGGATTGTTCTAGTAATTTTTGAAACTTTCTGTAATTCAAAGCAGTACAAACTACTTTCCAAATTTTGATGTAATTTACTTCCAAAAAATTTTTTTTGAAAAATCGTAGGACCGACTGTTAACAGACTCAACTCTATTTTCAAGTTGCTTCACACATATAAAATTTGAGGTAAACCGGTCAAATCGTTTCTAATTTAGAGTTAAGTAACGCAAAAATCTATTAAAAGCCACTGTGCCCCACTGGGTTAACGGAACTACACTTTCTCTTTGGGCAAAGCAGTATTGCGCAAAATTGGACGTAATTTGCTTCCAAATCACTCAACAAAATTTTTTGAGGCTTTCTTTTTAGCCAAAGCAGTACTTCGCAAATTTTGACAATATTATCTTCCAAAATTATTTTGACCAACCGTCGGGCCGACATGGGTTAACAAATTCCAAATCTGTTAATAGTGTCAACTCAATTCTCACAGGGGAGCACGTATACAAAATTTGAAGAAAATCGGTCAAACCGTTTCTAATTTAGAGTTAGATATTGAAAAAACCTATAAAAAGCTGTTGGGCCCCAATGGGTTAATGCAAGTCAATAAAATTTTTTTGTGGGTTTTCTTTTTAGCCAAAGCAGAATTTCATAAAATCGGACAAAATTTGAACCCAAATTTTTTTTTTACCACCCGTCGGCCCGACATGGGTTAATAAATTCCAAAACTGTTAATAGTGTCAACTCAATTCTCAAGGAGCATCACGAATACAAAATTTGAAATCAATTGGTCAAACCGTTTCGAATTTAGAGTAAAGTATTGAAAAAACCTATAAAAAGCTGTTGGGCCGCAATGAGTTAATGAAACTCAACAAAATTTTTTTGGGGCTTTCTTTAAAGCCAGAGCAGAATTTCGTAAAATCGGACAAAATTTGGAACCAAAATTTTTTTTGACCACCCGTCGGCCCGACATGGGTTAACAAATTCCAAAACTGTTAATATTGTCTACTCAATTCTCAAGAAGCATCACGTATACAAAATTTGAAGTCAATTGGGCAAACAGTTTCGAATTTAGAGTAAAGGAAAAAACCTATAAAAAGCTGTTGGGCCGCAATGAGTTAATGGAACTCAACAAAATTTTTTTTGGGGCTTTCTTTAAAGCCAGAGCAGAATTTCGTAAAATCGGACAAAATTTGGACCCAAAATTTTTTTTGACCACCCGTCGGCCCGACATGGGTTAACAAATTCCAAAACTGTTAATATTGTCTACTCAATTCTCAAGAAGCATCACGTATACAAAATTTGAAGTCAATTGGGCAAACCGTTTCGAATTTAGAGTAAAGTATTGAAAAAACCTATAAAAAGCTGTTGGGCCGCAATGGGTTAATGGAACTCAATAAAATTTTTTTTGTGGCTTTCTTTTAAGCCAAAGCAGAATTTCATAAAATCGGACAAAATTTGGACCCAAAATTTTTTTTGACCACCCGTCGGCCCGACATGGGTTAACAAATTCCAAAACTGTTAATAGTGTCTACTCAATTCTCAAAGAGCATCACGTATACAAAATTTGAAGTCAATCGGTCAAGTCGTTTTCATTTTAGAACAAAGAAGTTTAAATACTTGCACCACAGCCCCAACTTGGCGGTCCGTTAGAGCAAAATTTTTGGGCCACGATTTCTTTCCGTACCCAAAAACCCCTATATACAAATTTTCATGAAAATCGGCTGGGCAGTTTAGGAGTCTATTCGCTACAAACAAACAAACATACAAACAAACAAACAAACAAACAAACAAACAAATAAACAAACTTTCTCTTTTATATATATAGATAAGTTAAAAATTAGTAATAGTATCCCCCAAAACTTATCGCCTAGCAATGTTTTATTGAAATAATATTCAAACTTTTCATTTTCCATTACATGAAAATGATATTAATTTTAAATTCAATTTTCTAATAAAAGCTCATTTTGAAGATCATTATAACTTGATAAAAACGAATCTAAGATTTAAAAATTTACACAAATTCTAACAAGTTATTAAACCTTTGCAAATATTCCTTTACTATTACAAAAACTAGGATTCAGAATTTCCTTTTCTGTAAAGTTTTCCTTGTATTTTGAGTGCATTGTATCAATTTCAGTTCAGCTCAACTGGTAACAAGCATCGATCAGGATTTGTTAATTTTCTTCATCTTTAAAATCTTTTCCAACATAAACTAGCTGATAAAACTAAACTTTTAAATCAGATTAATTTAAATCTATATTTTATTTTATTTTTAAAATAATGTATATTTCAAATTTTGTTTTTCAATATTATGTCCTTGTGTCATTAGTCTTATTAATCTACTTTCCAGTACCAATTGCGAGGTTCCAAAAATGTTAACAATCTTTAACCAAAGAAGTTCACTTTAAAAAAAAAGTATTATATGATTTCAACAAAGACAACAATCCCAAGCAACATGTTGAATGTATTGCAATAAAAAATATTTAATAAAAAAAATAAAAAGAATTAAAATCATATGTGTTTTGTCGTGTGAATAATTTAATTTAAAAAAAATTTTTTTTAATTTAATTTTAAATTTAATTATGAAAATAATCCGGAACAAAGTTTTTCTTCTCTCCTATACTTCTATGGATTAATTTAATTTCTTATGTATTGCTAAAAACAGTAATTTTATAAATACCAATGTTTTAGCTACAGAAAGTCTTTTTCAGAGTGGTTCTCACATTAAGATTTTATTCAAGATTTCTTGACAACCAACATTATTGATAAATAAAATAAAATAATTAAAAACACAATATTCTAAAGTTTGTCCTTCAATATTATGTCCTTGTGCCATTAGTTTTATTAATCTACTCCCTATTACCAATTACAGGATAAAATAACTCTTAATCAAAATTAACTTTTAACCATTATAATGTAATTAACGTCATTATATTATGCATAAATCTTAGTTAATTAACCCTTCTCTTTCTAATTATAAGTTGTCCATTACAAAAACAATTCTAAAATCAATAAGTTTCAATTAAGGATTAAAATATTTATAATATGTATCGCATTATGCAAGTCAATTTCTATCTTAAATTAATTTAAATAAATAAATTATCACTATAAGTAGATTTAAGTTGGTAGGTTCATACCAATATCATCATCTCTCCTCTAATTTCTACTCTATTTTTTTTTTGATTACCCAAAAAGAACCCAATAATAAATTTTTTTTTTTATTTACTTAATCCATATATTTGAATTTACATGCCCAAATACATTTATTTGGTTCCACCTTTATATTATAATCCTCTAAAAAAAAAACTTTTATCTAAAGATTTTAATTTTTTTCTTCTTTCTTTTTCTTTTTTTTTTCAAAAAAAAAAAAACAAATTTCGATTTTGTCACTCTGGTTTCTAATTTTAATCAAATTACAATAAATAACAGATAAGAATTAAAAAAAAAAACAAAAAAACACAAAGAACAGATAAAAAAATTTATATATATATATATTTTTAGAATTTTTTTTTTAATCCTATAAATACTTATATACTTGTATACTTCAGAAATAGACAAAAAACAAAAACAACAACAAATAAAAATTTATAATGAAGGTGATTGTAACTTTTTTTTTTCTATAATATTTTTTATCACTCTCTCTCTCCCACATTTCTCTATTATACAGTGCCTATTCCTTAATATTTTGACATTTTCTTAAAATGTCAAATTCACAAGAGTGCTACATAAAAATTTTGTTAAAGTCACCTTATAGGACTATTCAGGATATTTTATGTACTAATATTTATATTAAGTTTATAAATATATATATATATATGTAAGTATATAATATAAGTATTAATAAATAAATATATATATATAGATGCATAAATATATATATATATACAATATTGTTTTGATATCCTAATAAAAAAAAAATATAGGACAAAAGTTGAGTTTTATTTTTATTTTTAAAAAAACAACAACAACAACAATAAAAAAAAATCACAATAAGGGGAAAATTAATTTTTGTTGTTGTTTTTATTTTCTCTTTCTATTATTGTTGTTATTATTATTATTACAATTCTTGTTTTTGTATTTTATTACTTTTAATACCGTTTTCCTTTTTCCTGTTGGAATTTTATTCCACACAAACTCACATACTTACATAATTTTCAAGTCAAAAAATATATACATACATACATGTATGTAGATATATGTATTTGATTATTATGTATAATTTTGCTTGTATAAAGCTTTAAAAAAAAGCTTAAGTAGATTTTTTTTTTGTTTTTTATAACGAAATTATTTAAATAAGATCTGGATTTTTTGATAAAAACAAAAAATAAAAAAAAAAAATTTGCATAGAAAAGAAATAATGTGACGTCATAAGGGGAAATTAAAAATTCTTTTGAATGAAAATTTAAAAAAAAATAAATTTTATCACCTAGGACTTTTTTATTTTGTTTTCATTTTTTTTTTAAAGTATTTTAAAAATTGAGATATTTTATACAAGTAGATAACAATGAGGGATTAAATGGGAACTTTAAGTTAGATAACAATTTTAAACAAATTTTTTTTTATTGTTATTACTTTATTTATGATTTTTTTTGTTTTATTTTTTTTTATGTTTTTTTATGAAATTATAATTTTATTTGAGAGAAAATTTTTTATTTATTATTGTTTGAATTTTACTTTTGTTTTGTTTTTTTTTTTGACACTTTTAAAGATTATGTAAACTTTTTTTAATTGAATTATTTAATTGAATTATTTAATTAATTACATTAAAACAAAAATAAACTTTTTGAAAATATTCTGTGGTGTACAAGGTATTGTTGAAAAAAAATATATTTAATTCAGGAGGAAAGTAAATTCAAATTTCATATTTCACAGTAGAATAAATTCTAAATTTTAATAATTGCCTTAATTCATTCATTAAGAATTCACTGAAGCTTAATGCGTTTCATAATTTTTAAAACAAAAAGTTTGGATTCTCTTTTAAATAATTAATTTTAATTTTAAATACATATAGTAGCAACAGTTGATTGTTTCAAAGTTTATTAGAAAATTACTTTGGAAAATATCATTTGGTTCTTGGAAGGAGCAAAGGGGAAGAATAATTCCCGAAAAACTCTGGGAATTATTTCATCATGAAATAGTAAATATATACAAATTCAAAATGAAATATTCCTGCAATAAAGTGAAATAACGCCAAAATTAAAAGGAAATAATTCTCCAATTTTTTTAAGATGTCATCTTCTAAGAAAATATAAATAACATTACCGAATTGAATGATGAATAGAGTTTTAGAAATGGATTTAAGATGGGATTACTTGTTTTTTTTTAGAATTGTATTCAAAATTAGGGTATTCCCTTTTTACAGAATATTTATATATATGTACTTTTACGAATAATTTTATATATATATGGATATGGAAAAAGTATGACGAATTCTTACATTATTCTTTTAATTTATTTAAGTATTGGATGCAAAATCTAGCTTCAATAATTTAATTGGCGGGGGAGTTGAAGATATTCAAATAAGTTATGTTTTAACCGTTTTTAATAAATTTTAGAGTTTTGAATGTTTATTTACCTTTTATCTGACCAATGGCGTAGTGGTAAAGAGTTCATCTTTCATGTGGAAAGTCTCGGATTCAAATCCCGGTCAGATCATGTATTTAAAAAAAAAACGTAAAATTGTATAATTATATCGTAAGATATTCATAACCTTATACAATAGCTACATACGAGTAATCCACAACTTAGTTAATATAATGATTTAAGAAACTGAAGCCTAGTTTAAATACTCTTGTTGGGAATGCCCTATACTCCTTAAAGGAGTGGAAAAGGAATAAAAGGAAAAAAAATATTGTTTGCCTATATCTCAGAAAGCCTATCGTTTTATGTTCATTTAATTACTTTAAAAGACTCGTTTTTTTAATGTTCCTAAATTATATACTAATGAGTTCAAACAATTTCATATGGAAGAATCTATATTACAATGAACACTAAGTTCGTTTGTCCTAATAATCAACTCAAAAGTAACACTCAGCAAACAATACAAAAGTACCAAAGTGGTTGGGTGGTTAGGGCGGCTTCTACTAATTCTATTAATTTTTGGGTTGTAAGGTTTAATTCAAATCCAGTGCAATATTTTTATAAATATTTTATTTTTTTTTAAATGCAATTGAAATACGTATTCCTATATGCAAATATCATGAAAATATTAAAATACAATATAAAATTTTAACAGAAAAATAATTTTGTTTTTACACTTTGACCTGTCATACGACGGCTTTCATCCTAATTTTAAATAATCATTAACATATGTGTTATGATTATCGATTGTGATTTAATCGATAACTTGTAATTTAATTGAATGATTATGTATCGAATTATTTAAATGATTTATTAAATGAAAGCAAATAAATTATCTATAGAGTTAACAAGTAAGTGATAAATTACTATCAATTATCATTTACTTGTTAACTGTATAGTTAAACAAATGTTTAACTCATTTTATTTAACAAATTTTATTAAAAAACATTAAATTCTATTTTACACAGCATTTATTTGTTATCTTTTTTATTTGACTTTACATAGACTTTTAATTCGACAAAACCACCTCTGCTCTTCTAATTAGACACCTTTTCAACACCTTCGTATGAAAGTTTTTAAACTTAGAAATTAAAAACATTTCTTGAGTTACTACCCCAAAAATTTGCTTTGATTGAACTAATTTATTTCAAAAAATTTTCCAGGTACAGATCATTAATGGAAAAACCAATTTTCTTTTTATTTCTTTCATTAAAGTTATTTCATTCCACCCCTGATCATAAAAATTTGTTCAACTTTACCATTTTAACAATATACACACATATATATATATATATAGAAGATATATATATAGATATATTTTAACAATAACAATATATGTATATATATATTAACAATATATATATATATACATAAAATAAATAAAAATAATGATCAATTATCTAAAATAAGTGCTGTAAAAACTAAACTATAAGTAGTAAAATATCACATAGACTTAAATTATATATGTATGTATATAACTACATATGTATGTATTATTCATTCAAGGTAATTCAATTCAATCTCATTCTTTTTAACTCAATAATTCCATAATAAATCTTTTTTTTTCGTCTAGTTTTTTTAATCGTTTCAGAAGGAATAGGAAGAAAATAAAAACGCTTATCATTTTATTAGATTTATCTTTTATGTATGAAAGAAATGCTGGAAAAGAAATAAAATATAATCAATATAATCCGAAATATTCCATTTTTTTCTCTCTTATTTAAAATTATATAGGTTAATGTTCATTTGAACTTTTCCCTTCTTATACTAAATTTATATTGACATGATTAGTAAAAAAAACTAGAATAGGTATAGGAATAATAAATAATTGAAATTAAATAAAAAAGCATCAAATTGTCTATGACAGTGTTTAAAGATTTTATTAAGAAGACAGAAAATTCATTATTTTTTGCATTGATTTAATTGTATGTATAATTAAATATAATATAATAATATCTATAAAGTAAAAACAAAGTTCTGAAACCGTTTGGAACATTTTCCATGTCACTCTGCGAGGGTTTTGCATATGGCATTTTCATCCCACACAGTACCCTGCCCCGGTTTTGCACATTCTCACATGTGAGGTTGTATTGGTTGAGTTCATTTAGTACTGTGAGCCCACAGTTATTGTTTCGATATCCATTCCAAAACCACGCGACTTATGTTGTTGCGATAGCGTATGACGTATGACCTATTCAACTTCAGTTTCTCTTTTACTTTTGCTTTAATATGGGATATTCTCGTGTGATTTTCCACGGCTCTTACAATCGTCCGAAAGCTGCCCTGACTTTTTTAATTCTATTGTTAACATCTACCACACACACCTCCATCAACGGTCATTATACTAGCAAGTTGGTTAAACTTGTTTACGTATCCCACTGTAGCGTTTTCAGCATTATGTATTGGTTGCCGGTGCCAGTGATTGCACTATCCAAAATTTAAATAATTTTTTAAGCAAAAATTTTCAACAAATTTTGAAAAGAACGTTTCTATAGCGAATGTGCCTATTTCACTTAGTTCGTCCGGCATTCGTCTGTCTTTAAAAAATGTAAATTTTTACAGCACTCTGTAACTCAAAGACCAGTTTAGTAAAACAAATCCTTCAATAAAATTGATAATTCATTTTAACTACAAAAACAGGAAATTTTGTAATTTCAATTGCATAGTGCTTGGGAGTGTAGGGCTTCAATTTTTTTAAGCAATTTGCCAATTGAAGAACATGAACATTAAATAACCTACTGAGAAACCTTTCTTTAATCTTTTGACTTTCATTAATCTATACAAACTGCCAATATGAAAATATTGTTAATAATAATTATTATTGTTTAATAACAACTCAGATTAATTAATACAACTTTAAACAACCCTGGCAGCGAATATATATTTTCAATTGAATGGGTTAAATAAAAAGGGTTAAATTTTTATCATGAACCTTACTAATATACATAACTAAACTACATCCAATACCAAGTTTTTCCATGCTTTACCGCTCTTAATATTCTCTAAATTTTCCATTTAATTGGTATTTGGGAGTTTTCCAAAATATAATTTTCCCTGACACTTTTGAAATCATAGGATTTCCACGAGACATTTTCATCTTTACAGTTTACTATTGATATTTGAATATTTTTGCCGGGTAAGGAATACCATTGAGGGCTTCTGCATTTTACTCATTCCAAAGAGCCTACTATAAAGCCATTTGGGTAATTTTATTGGATGGTTTTCTACGAGTATGATGAATTGATGACCTTTTCTCCCCCAAACATATACTCCAAAAACAATTAATCTAATAATTATTTAAATTAAAGCATTACTAAATATACAACATACCCATTTGAGACATTTAATTAGATTAAATATATCATTTCAGCTCATTAATATTAAATTGATACGCATTATAAAATATATAACATGTTGATAATAACCTTAGACCTTATTTTTTCTATCTTTAATTTATTAACTGTTTTTTGATATTAATTCATTAGATTTCATGTAAGGGGGTATTTAAATAATTATAGTATTACCCTTGTAATTTTTGAAATATTGTCAGGTCTAATACTGTTTATGAATTAAAGCAATAAATAATATATTTGTAACAATAAATAACTTTAATCTTATACAATAGATCTTGATTGTCCTTATATGATATCAATAGCTTTCAAATAAATCTTTTTTGTTTTACTCTAATATAAATATTTTTATTTATTTTTATTTTTTTTATTTATTTCACGCCATTAGATAATATTAAATATTTAATACCAGCATTTACTTGGTTTTTTGGTCTTGACACTTTTTTTTTCAACGTATTTTAGACGGTTACTAAAAATATGTAAAAAAAAATTTGTATTCTAACTCAAATTTAATATATACATATATATACGAAAAATAATGTTAGAGGTCATTTAATAACAGTAAAAAGTTAAAAAGAAACAGATGTGAAAAATGCGAAATTCATTATCATTGCGAAATAAATCTTTTTTTAAATATAACAAATAGTTGTTGTTGTCACAGTTACCTACATAATATTTTAAATATTTACATATACCGTTATTTGAGAAAAATTTGTGGATACAAATTTTCTTACTCGGATGCATTCAATATCAGTTAAACCTGTAAGTTTAAGATCTAACTGTTTTAAATTGCGATTTTCGACGAATCTATGCGTTTGATATAGGTAGGTATCACCTCGTTTCTTAAAAACTCTCATCTATGAATGTTTTAACTGTTGTACGTTTTATAAGATTGTATTCCGATGGAGTTCAAAAATATATTAATCAAATATTATTATATCACATCGAGTTCCTAATATATATAAAAAAAGGAGGTAGCGTTGGTCATAAAACAGAAACTTAATTATCGCTATTTTTAAATACAATGACTATTATATACCTAAAAGTATGCAATTTTTTCTTTTTCAATATATTTTCTATTTTGGGATGCCATTTCTTTCATGACACCGTAAATAGCATTCAAACCAAATTGCAAAATATGTTCAATACCGTGTTGGATTATTGTAAAGTTTGGATATTAAAAATGAACTTTAATAAATGTGAAACCATATTATTTCGTAATACGGTTGATAAAACAAGTTCAGACATTAGAAAAAATTGGAAAAATTTCTCTATAAAATCTCCAAATTTAACTCTCAAAAACAGTAAAGTTGTCAAATATCTCGGAGTTCATTTACATCGTAATTTGAACTTCATCGAGCATATAAAATATACAGTTCTTAAAGGTAACAAAGCATTTATGGCAGCCAAAAACCTGTTCTATAACAAAAACATAAGCAATCGGGTTAAAATAATATGTTACTAAACATTAATAAGGCCAACACTTACATATGGTGCACCCATATGGTACAACATAAGTGGAAGCCTAATGGAAAAAATACGTAAGTTTGAAAGAAAGTGTATAAGAGTATGTATTAACAAACACCGAAAGCCTGAAACCGACTACAAGCATTTTTATTCCAATAAATACTTGTACAAGGAATCCAATATCATAAGAATCGATAATTTTATTTTAAAATTAGTTCGAGATCACTATGATAGAGCACTAAAAACTCCAGAAAATGGTTTAATATCACATATATTTTACCACAATGAGGAGTACATTAAAAAGACTCTGCTCACTGGCTTTATAGCCCCCGAGCATTTCATCTTTTTAGATAAAAATGGTTTCATTAAAAACCAATCGCATGTCCCTATATTATTTCACTATAATAGACGGGCCACATGCAAAAAAATTGAATACGATCCAGGCAACATTAATGGAGATAATTTAAAATACGACATGTTCATACCGGACAAAGACAAATTTGTTAATAAAAACTATTGGTGGTTGGATGTTCTTTGACATTAAGAAATTGCTTTTTAGTTTAGGTTGTAAGTAGGCTAAGTAGGTTAAGTTAAGTTAAGCGAATTTTATTAAAACAAACAGATTTAATAATGATTTTTTTTTTATAACTTTTTGCATTATGTACTGTAGATATAATAAATAAAGGAATTTAAATATATAGATTAAGTTAAATTAAATTTACATAAATTAACAATAAAAAATATGATTATTTTAAATGTTAATAATATTTGAAATTAAGCCGTTTTGTAAACTTTTTTTAGGTTTGTACTAAGATAACAAAAAAATAAATAAAAGTTTAAAACAAAAAAAAAAAAAAAAAAAACATTTCTCTCATCCTTTAAATAAATCAATACTTTTTGTTAAAGTTTATATTCATTTCAAAAATTTTCAATTATCATTTTTAGTATTTTAATTTTTAAACCCTTTGTACTCTAGTTGTATATCTATAAACGATTAAATTTCGTTTCACATAACATCCAATAACATCCCTAAGTTATGCAAATCGTTTAATTCACCACTTAAAAAATCTACCGTTTAATCTACCACTCAAAAACTTCTTGGTTGCATTAAAAATATTATTACTAGGCAGCGCGCGAGATAGAGATGCAATGTTGAAGTACTGTGCTTCCAAGAAGTTTAAATTAAAAAAGTAAGTTTAACTTTGTTATACAAGATCATTCTGTCAAAAGTGTTTAATTTTTTAACACTGTTGTTCTGGACATAATTCGACATATTTTTGTGTAAAAACAGTAGTTGTTTCCAAATGTTTGATTTGTAATGGTTCTACTCGTTTCAAATAAATAAGTTTTATAATCCTCCTGTATCAGAACCTCCAAAACTACAAATTAGTTCAATATTAAAATTGTCTTAACTAAGTTAATTTTAAGAAATTTTACCCATGTAATACATTGATTCGCCTTCCCATTTACATTATAAATGTAGTTGGGGAAGAACTCTAATAAAATAAAATAAAATATTATAAAATATTTCATATTAATCGATTTAAATTGCTATTAACAATTTTTATTTAAAAATTCAAATTTCTGTTTCGATTATTCTTTTAAATAAAAGAAACAAAAGAATAGAAAATTCAAATTAAAAATAAAACCTTGAACTTTGTTCATTTAATATAAGAAATTTCAATATTCTGTTCCTGGAAACGCGTATTTTGCTTCTTATATATTCTTACTTATTTCGATTTTATGAAATTAATATCGATTTCAAAAGAAAATTTCAACAGAATTAAAAAAACAAAAATAAAATCATTTACTTATTTTAAATTTCAATTTTATTTTTGACCGGAGGAAAATCGACTTTTCTTTAAATACATTTGCAGATATTTTCGAATTTTGTTAAAGACATGATTCGTGCATTTTTTTATAAGATGAAAAGTTACAATAGCAAATATGAAGTATAAAATTAAATTTTAAAGCAGATTGAGAATCCTCAATGACTTCTTATCCAACCGCATAGTAATTCGTTAAAGTTTAATTGAATTCCGAAAATCTAGAGAATAAAAAACCTAAAATTAAGCATAGCAGAAAACAAATATGAATGATATTATTCATAAAAAGTTGATTTAAGTAAGAATTCAAGCTGAAAATGCACAAATTAATATTTTAAAAATAAGAATAAAACCAAATAATGTCATAATCATATCACCAATATTGAATTCAAAATAAAAATTTCCTGTTTTTAATTTTATTCAATTTCCTAAAAATAAATTTTGACCACATTTCGAAAAAAAAACAAGAGATGAACAAAGTCAAGGGGTTTTAAAAAAGCACATTTCCAAAATGAAACCAATCTTTTGCATTTTAGAAAAATTTTTGGATAACACTTTAATTTATTTTAAGGAAGCCATTATTTTATATTTAAAAACTGTTTACACAAAGGTCGAAAGGGGATAAGAACCAAAGTTGACTAAGCCTCTAAAGAAAATGCATAGATCCCGTAAGAATTTGTAAGTAAATGAAAAGCACAATTTCCGGTTCCGGTAGCATTTGTTATATTTTTTTTGGCCTGAACCATTTTTTTTGTACTAAAGTGACCACAAAACGCTTGTAGCCTTTTTTAAATTTTTTGTGGGTTAAGCCACTTTTATTCTGAGCCCCTTATATAATGTTAGAGATTTAATTTAGTGGGTACATATTAAAGTTAAAGAAATTATCAAATTTGCAGTTTTTACCAAAACTATTTTCATAGATGATTTACACTTAATTTAAGAACCTCATTCCTCGCAAAATTTACTACTAAAACCGTTTGGAAGATATTAGCAACCGTTTGACGCTTCAAAATTGAAGATATACCTTGTGTAAGAACAATTTTATAGAAAACTTTTCCGAACTTTGGTTCACAACCCTGGGTATAGTAACGGATGGACAAAAACAAAATAAAACTAATTAGCATATTTTTATAAAATTTTTGAAAATAAGTATGCTAAACTAGGCGAATAATAGTTTTTTTTTAAATTTCATTTAAATATAGAAAATATATTGAAATAAAAATAGAAACATTTCAACTCGTGCAACAAATAAACTCATACTAAATAAATATAAATAGTTATTCAAAGTTTAATTTTTCGCAATAAAAAGTTTTATATCGGAAATATAATGGTAAATTGATTTTTTATTAAAAAATAAATACAATTATATTTAAATAAAAAATATAATTTGATATTTTGTGACTTTATCATTTGGCAGCAACATTCAAATAGTTCTAAATAAAAACTTAATCAATTAAGCATATTTTCCACCTGTAGATTAATCAGAGCAGTATGAAATTTAAAGGTGTCCATAATAATATTGAAAATTTTTCCAAATTTGGAGGTAATGAATTTTAAAAATCAAAAACGAAAAAGATTAATAATAAAGAGTTGTTTAAAACAATTGTAAACAAATTTAGAAGATTGACAAAGGCAAAATGTCATGTGGTCCTTGGATATTATGCCCTTGAGCAATATTTCTCACCAGTGATGAGATATATTGGCCAAATATTGTTAGGGGAATATATCCCACAGTCGGTGAGACACATTACCCTAAACGAAATTTAGGGCTTAATGGCTCAACTAAAATTAAAGTTCAATATATCCCACCAGCTATGAGTTACAACACCGCAAAATCTTTAAGATCATATGACCCACCAAACATTAGACACGTGGCTGTTTAACAAAGGGTATTAAATTAGATAATTTTTAAAACATTTTGAAAAAAATGGGATGACCCGATTTTGTTAATCGACGAAATTTTTTGAAGTTTTCATGAATTTTATTTTTCATAACGATAAATTAGGTTACTTATGGCAATGCTATACATTTCTGCTACATATATTTTTAAATCAAACATACCTTTTTTTTTTTTTTTTTTTTTTTTTTTCCTAAGGGAGGAAAAAACCTTCAAAAGGCACCTGGTAACCTAATCCCCCAGGTAGTGTGAGATTTTTACTACACTAAAACAACCTCCCCCCGTAGCCAAAATAATGGGATAAGCACCCTAGCTGCTTGCGCAGTATTATGGCTGAAAAGTTACTGCTAGTCATACATATAAATGACTTTTAAGGGTTGAAAGGGCAACCCAGGAGGTATAAGTTGACATTCTTCTTGAATTTTTCCGGTTTAAACGAATTGGGAAACACATATGGGGGTAATGTGTTCCACAATTTGGAGGTGCGACTCAGAAAAGAGTTCCTAAATTTCAGAGTTCTTGTTCTGAAAAGCTCAACTGTATATGGATGTGATTGAGCTGCTAACCGTGTGTTACGGCTGTAGGGTTTGATTTTAGGCATCATGTTTTTGATTTCTTTTGAAGTATTGCCTAGAAGATATTTATAAAAAAGACAAGCAGCTCCTACATTACGGCGGTGACTTAAAGACGTTAAGTCTTTTGTGACGTTATTATCATTGATAATTCGAACAGCTCTCTTTTGTATCTTATCCAGATACTGAAGAGCGGTGCTGGGAGCTCCAGCAAATATGTGAGAGTTATACTCAAGTCTCGGCCGAATATAGGTTTTATAAATTTGTAATAGATTTGGAGGTGTAAAGTATTTCCTACTCCTACTTAAGAATCCCAGGCATTTCGCGGCATCTTTTGCGACCGAAAAAATGTGGTCGTTCCACGAAAGTTTTGCATTTATTTCCATGCCTAGAATTCTTAATGATTCGGAGTTTTGAATACCTACATTGCCAAAAGAAATGTTAAGTAAGGGATCGCTTCGCTTGGTTGATAACAAACAGCTTTGGGTTTTAGAAGCATTAAAACTTACCCTGTTCACGCTTCCCCAATCTTGAATTATTTGGAGATCATTATTTGAGGAACTTGAAACTTTGGTTCGTTCATTGTTTACCGATGTTGAGGTAGCATCAGCTGCTCTCTCAAAAAGGTAAGAGCAATCAAGAGTGCTGTCATCAGCAAAGCTATGAATTTTATTGGAGGTAATGGATAGAAGATCATTGATAAATATTAGAAATAAGGTTGGTGATAGGACCGAGCCTTGAGGGACACCAGCATTGATTTCAAATTTTTTGGAAGTAAAACCATCCAAAACAACTTGTATTGAACGGTGTGAAAGGAAAGATTCTATCCATGAATTGAAGATTTTTCCTAGACCAAAGGCTTCTAGCTTTTTTAGTAGCGCGGCATGCCAAACGCGATCAAAGGCTTTGGATATATCTAGAGCGATTATGTTCGTCTCGCCATATTTTTCCAAGCAACGACCCCATTTTTCAGTCAAAAATGTCAGCAGGTCACCTGTTGATCTATTTGACCTAAAACCATATTGATGGTCACTTATGAGGTCATTACTCTCCAGATATCTTTTTAAATGGAAATTAATTATTAACTCCATAACCTTTGATAGTACTGATGTTAGAGCAATTGGTCTATAATTTTCAGGATTGCTCTGGGCACCCTTTTTTGGGATTGGCTGGACATAAGCAACTTTCCATATAGAAGGGTAAGTTCCAGAAACAAAGGATATGTGAAAAAGTTTGCTTAGTGGACCAGCTAGGGTGTTAGCGCATTTTTGGAGGACAATTGGTGGAATATCGTCAGGACCAGCAGATTTGTGAACATTCAGACCCTTAAGAACTTTAGCAACAACTCGTGGGCGAAAATAAATTTTTTTAAGTTTTGAATTTGTTGGTACATAGACCGGAGGAGAGGCTGTTGTTGCCGGCAGTGTTGAGTTGGCTGCGAAGATTTGAGCCAGTAAATCTGCCTTTTGTTCAGGGTCAGCAATGACAGCATTATTATAAATTAGTGGAGGAGTTGTAGAAGAAGTGAAGTTGTTTTTTACTGATTTGGCAAATGACCAGAAACTTTTGCTGCCTTTTGGGAAGCGAATAACTTTTTGCCTTAGTAAAAAATCATGTTTAAATTTTTGCTGCCTTAAAATTCTTTTGCATCGCTTACTAACTTCTGTAAATGAGAGCCGGTTGCTTTCGGTTGGTTGCCTCTTGAACTCAAAGAAAGCTTTATTTTTTTTCTTAATAGCTTGCCTGCATTTTTTGTTTAACCAATTTTGGTTACGGTGTTTAGCACTTGTAATCTTACTTGGTATGAAAAGATTCATGCCAAGGAGAATAGCGCTAGTTAATGCGTTGGCAGCTACATCAACATTTCTATTGTTGAAAAAAAGAGACCAATTAAAGTTTTTGAAAAAGGAGTTTAAACCATCCCAGTTGGCTTTATTTAGGAGCCAAATTTTATGATTGGGAGGAACTTTTTGGTTAATTAAATTTTGCATTTGAAATTGAGAACTGATAAGGCAGTGGTCAGAGCTGCCTAATGGACTAATGACAGAAATGTTGTATTTTTCCGGATGAGAAGTTAGAAATAGATCCAGAGTATAAGCACTATGGCTTGAACAGTCTGGTATGCGAGTAGGTTCTTTCACCAATTGTGTAAGTTGGTGAAGAGCGCTAAAAAGTTCTACATATTTGCCTTCTGCCGATGTATGAGGAGAGTATAGAAGCCAATTTTTATTGTGGATATTGAAATCGCCTGCTACAGCGATTTCAGTTTCGGGATTATCCTGAAGGATACTAATTATAGAATCCGATAAAATATCAAATTCTACAATTGTGTTCTCCTTCGAAATATTTGGACTTCTGTACAAAAAACAAAAATGCGTTGAATGGCCACCAAAAATAAATTTGGTCCAAACATAGTTAAACTCTGGATTTGTGCCTATGTTATATTTATCCAGAATTTGGTAGGCCGTATCGTTACGAATATAAAGAGCAATACCTCTATGAGGACTAAAAAACGTTTCAAGTTTGTAACCAGGAATACTGAACTTAACCGCATCCTGATTTGAAAAAACCTGAGTTTCGTTTAGTGCTAACACGGCTGGATTTTTTGACGTAAGGTGAACATATACTCCGAAATAATTGGAATCTAGCCCTCTAATGTTTGCAAAATTTATGCTGGTTTGACTCAGCATAAATCAAATTTGGTTTTCAAGAAGAATTACAACTATACGAAATAATGAGTGGAATTTTTTTTTTTTTTGTTTGATTCAGTCAAAACTATCAATCTAATTGAGTTGAGTTTGCTTACAGTGACGCAGCCACGGCCAGTTATCCCACACTGTAGTATATACACCTTCCAGCATGAGATAGTGTCCGACAGCAGAATCACTGCAGCAAAAAAAAAAAACGCCTATTTATTTGGCTTTGTACATAAAGTTAAGATTATCGAAAAAAGAAAGAGAAAAAAAATAAAAATTTAATTGTAAAATTTACATTTATTAATAGTTTTTATAAAAAAAATTAAAGAGAAGAAAAAATAAAAATTGTATATAAAGAAAAAAAAAAATTTGAATTTAAATTTAGAATTTTCTCAGAATAAAGTTTGAGAAGAACTTTATTTTAGATTTATCGTTTGATATTCGCTGAGAATTAAAATTTGATATTTATTGAATCTATTTACATTAATTTTAAGTATGTATATATAACAGTTTGACATGCAATTAGATGAATAGCTGACTGAATAGGAGTAAGAGGGATAGCTATAGTGTTTGATAAATTGAGTTTATTATTAATTATAAGATTGAAATATAACTTTTTATTTTTTTTAAAAAACAAATTCTACAAGTTTTATTTAAAATATTATAAAAAAGAAAAAAAAAAAACACATAAAAAACAAAATTAATATTTAGTAATTAAATGTGTTATTTAAGTGTAACTTGATTAATTTTTGTGATGTTATATTAAATTTATTTTAAGTTAAATCAAATTGATGTTAGTAGTGTTATTAAAAATTTTATATGCAAGAATAAATAATATAGAATAGCTAAAAGAAATTAAATTTGTTTTATTTAAACTACAATTATGAAAAAAAAAAAAAAAAATTAAAAATTATTTTATTTTTAATTTTTATAACTAAAGGCTTACTTAAATTAGGAAGTTATAAGAAAAGTTTTTTACCTAAAATTAGTAAACAAAAAGTGCAGCCATGTTGTAAACTGCAGAAAAAGTATTACCAAAATTCAACATAAAAAAGTAAAAATAATAAAATAAAACACTACAAAAATTTAAAAAGAACTACTTAGCTGTTTAATCTGTTAATCCAATCCACTACAATCAAAATTTAACCAACTTCACCAAAATTATCACTAAAATTAATAAATATTAAAACAAAAAAAATAAAAAAAAAAAATTAAATTATTTTAGTGATTTTAAAATTAAAATTAATAAATATTAAAACAAAGAAAATAAAAAAAAAATTAAAAATAAAAATAGCAACAAAGCACATAGACAATATCAGAATTTAGATGTTTACTCTATGACAGACTATGACAGAATCACCTTACAGAATGTATGGTATAACAATTTAAATATAAGGAATTTTCCGAACTTTGGGAGGGCTGTAGCTTCATAGCAGATGGGGCTACAGAAAAAATTTACTTCATGAAATTAAATGTTTTCCAATACATATCCGTAGATAAAATTTCTTAATTGGAAACGGTATAAGAGGGTTGTAGTAAACCCAAGGACGAACAGATAGACAGAGTCAAACTGTATAGACACATTTTCTCTGAAATTTGGAGTGATACTAGCAATCGGTTATCCAACCTAAAATTTTTTTAATAGAAAACTGTAGTCGAGAGAAGAAGTTAGGAATTGGGGTGCGTATACGCTTATTAGATATTAACTTCTATCATAATTTTCTCTTTATATTAATTGTTATTTGATTTAATACAATAACATTAAATATAATAAAGTAGAAAAACCATTTTCAAGGAAACTTATAAAAAATGTTATAAAATGTTTTCATTAAAACATAAATAATTGAAAACTTTTTGATAGAAGATTGAAAAAATTTCTTTCGTAATTTCAAAAATATGACATTTCGTAAATGCATAAAAATCATGTTTAAAAAAGTCACTCAAAATGATTACTTAATACCTATGACTATTTTTATAGATCTCAGTTTTTTAGAAGTTTTTCACAATCACACGATCATCTTATTAAAACGATTTATTACTGGAACTATTTTAAATTATTGCATTTATAAATTTTTTATTACAGTTAAATCTATTAGAAAACTTTAAAATTTTATATATTTTCAGATTCAAATAACATAAAAATATTTATATATTATATTATATTCAAGTTGAATATTCTATGTAGACTTGTTGACTTCAAGGCTCCTTAAAGGCGAGATTTATAATGTATAATAAAGATGGTTTTCATTTGAATCATAATCGTTTTTTTTTCTTTAATTTTGTTTATTTGTACATGTGTTGAATAATTTGTTGAAACAATTCTTTTAAAAATAATTTAATTTAAATTATAACCGTTTATCTAATAACAAGAAAATTTAATTTTTACAGTTGGAATAAAAACAAATTTAATAAAACAATAAATAAATTTATTACGCCTAAATATATGCAATCAATCTTATGCTTTTTAATAAAAATATTTAAAAACTAGTGAATTAACAGTATAGTACAGTTACTTTCCATATTGCAATTAATACTTCATATAACTAATAAAGTGTTTATTTATTCAGACATTAGATTTAATTACAGTTAAAATATAAAAGGCGGAAGTTGTTTTTTTTAAATTGTTTAATTTTTTAAATAGTTCACTCAGAAGACTACTCTCATTCAGTATTAAATAGGTACTGAAACAGCACTGAAGTTTTTAGTGGAAAAGAGTTAATGCACCTCTCCTCTTAATTTCAGTAGAAAAGAAGTACTTCAATTCAGCAGTACATAAGTACTTTCAAAGTATTCAATGAAATAAAAACCTGACTTACAGACCAACAAACAAAATAAAAATCTAATAAAGCAACAAAAAAACATTTTAGAAATAAAAAAATATTCCTTTGACAAAAAAATAAAAAATTGTTACAAAGGAATAGAAGAAATCAATTCAAAAATGCCAACATAAAAACAGCAAAAAACAAAATGTTTTTTTATATATATATATACATATTTTTTATATTTATATACACATATTTTTTTTTAAACAGAAAAAACTCATTAATTTACATAATTTTTATATTATATAAATGTACTTATATACAATACACATATTTGTTGGTTTATACTTTGTAACTTTTGCATTATATATGTAACGTATTTCTTCAATTACATATATTGTAATATTCATACATAAATTACTTTATATGTACAGGGTGGTTCGTACTTTATATGTACTTTAAGCTTCAACCTTCTATCTAATATTATTTCATATATCATAAGACGTATTTTGAACCATACCAATTTAGAAAAATTCGTTTAAAACCTTAAAACTAGAAAGATACATGGAGTAAGAGTTACAACCTCTCATTTCCCGGATTAAAGTCCCAGAATAAGTGGAAACATTTTTATCGGGTTTTTGTGCTCGACTCAGCTAACATTCGCCAACAAGTTCAAATTATAGGGAAACAATTCATTATTCAGCAACAATATAAATCAAAAAAATTATATTAAAAAAATACAAAATATAAACAAATAATTTAATTGAATAATATAACTCACAGATGCAGAATAACCGAAAAACTTAAATACAAAATTAAAAGTAGAATTGTATCTACTGCAAATTTAGATGTTTCTATATGGTATAAAGTATTAATTGTATGTGAGTTTATTAAGATCAATTCTACTTACTTCTTGCGTCATATGTGAGATGCAAAACGAAGTTAGATCTTTAAAAAAAACTACATATTCTATAACTCACAAGCTGAAAGAAATTACCCGTCATTTACTATAAATATTTGTTTGTTTAGCTCTTCCAAATTTTATAAAAACTAAAAAAGAGTCACCCTCTATGTTAATACGCATTTATATATATTAATATCACATATACTCTTTTCACGTGAACTTGGTTTTTTTTTCATCTTAAATTTATCTATAAATTAGCCCCATTTCTTCGGAGTCTGCAATTGAATCAACATATTTAAAAAAACAATTACTCAGAGATTTTATAGTAGAGCACAAATACTTCAAAAAACATTAATAAAGTGCGAATCTTAAAACCGCCCGCAAAAATGGTGCCGAAAAATTTAAGTTCCAGTTTTTAGGACTTATTTTTTTTGTTCTTTCTCAGCTTCTTTAAAAGAATTGGGGCTTTCAAATTATGGCTTCTGTATATATTTCAATTATGACTTCAGGGTTTCCAAGATGCGGGGGGCATTTTTAAGATATTTAACCAAATTGATTTTAAAAAAAAAACTATTAACTGTATTTCAAAAATTCGATGCTAAAAAGGACCAAATTCTAGAGAAAAGAGTATACTTATATATTTACATTGTATATTAAAGTAATAATTTACTTTTACACAGCAGTTAACTAAGAAATAAAATCATTGCCGCGTATTGTTTACTTGCAATTGTCACACTTGTAATCATTTCAAAAAACAAGCATTTGCTTAGAAAAGCTAAAAAAAAAACAAACAAAAAAAACGCAAATTAATTTTGCAAATAGCAAAGACTAAGAGAAAAATAAAAAAAAAATATTAACAATTGTAATAACTGTAAAGCATTTTTACAGTAAAAAATTATAGAAAAAAAAAAAATAATTTAGAAAAATATAAAAGTTTTCTTTTCATTAAAATTTATTTGTGTAAAAAGAATTTTTCTTTTTTTCTTTTCTTTCTCTTTTCCGCTTGAAATTGCTTTTTGCCTCTCTCTTTTTGTTGTTGGTTTCTTTTGAGTATATATATATGGAATTGCATTTTTCTACTCTTATATATGTATATATATATTTGAATTTTTTTGCCTTTAGGATAATTAAATAAAGATGTTATTTTGTTAGTAAATAGTTTACTGAGTAATTTTTATGAGTATATTTTTGGTTGAAAAATTTGGCGCCATCTGTTGTTTCATTTCTTTGTTTGTGAATTTTTTTTTTTTAATTTTTTTTTAAGAACTTAATAGTCATATGTTTAAAATTAATTTACAAGTAAATTTATGACAAATTTTTTTTTTCCAAAAAATTTAATATAATTTATATGCGAAATGTAATTTAAGATTAAATATTAAAATATATATTATATAAATACTTCTCTTATAATATAATGTTCTTAAAAATATACTGGAAAATATTAAATGCATAAGTAGAAACTGATTTCTTTTGGCAAATAATTTTAGTGCCTTATGCTTATGATGTGGTGATACAATAGTAAATTTGAAATCCCTGGGGTATACCCGACTTACCCTTACATTTCAAAATGACGCTCTAAAAGAGAGGGTGTAGATAAAAGGCCTTAAATGTATGAATCGCATCGCAGAATTAGTTTATTTAGTTATGTATGTCCGTCCGTCTGTTCGTCTGTCTGCCTGTTCGTACTTCTTTTGCTCGTCTGTCTGCCTAGGCTAGAATTCTAAAATCTCACAAAGTTATTTATATTGAAATTCAACCAGTTAGTTTAGGAGGCTTGAATAGTTGCTATACAACTTATTTTGTTGTATAAGCATAACTTTATATTTATTAACTAATATAAAATATTAATTAAATCTTCTAATACTAGCTGTTGTCCCGTCACAGAATGACGGAAGGTCAATTGAAAGAAGAACTTTTTCTATTTAAAAACTATTTCTAATTTCATTTTGTAAATTATGTTAAAATTATGTTAAATAAAATTGCAACCTTTACATTTTATATAACGCATATTATGCTTCGATTCTAGTAATAGATACACAAAAAATAAATAAATGACTCATATAATTTCTTGTTGTATCTTAAAAACTTGAAGATGAATAAGTTAGTTAATCTACTTTTTATATGTTTCGTATTTTATAAAATGTTGGGGTCGTTAGTTCAAATCCCTTCTTCGCATAATTTTTATACCCGTATGACTATATAGTCAAAGGGTATAATAAATTTGCCATTACGTTTGTGACGCAGAGAAGGAGGGGGGGTAGATATAGACTCAAGTGTATGGATCGGATCAGAATTGAAAATAAAATCGATTTAGCTATGTATGTCCGTCCGTCCGTCCGTCCGTCCGCACGATAACTCAAAAACTAAAGGAGCTAGACTCTTGCAATTTTCGGAAATTCGTTTTTTTGCAATAGCCGTCATCGCTATTTAAATCCAGCCATTTTGGTCCATGGGTTCGGGTGGCTGCCATACAACTTCTTTTTTTATATGAGTATTTCTCTGTACCTATTACAGCTACGTGTCTGAAATTTTGGCAAAAGTAGTTTAGTTTTATGGCCAAAATTTCTGCAAAATTTGGTTGGTTTGTTGCAGTGAGTTCGAGTAGCTGCAATACAACTTCCTGTTTTATATGAGCATTACTCTATACCTATTGAAGTTAGGTGTCTGAAATTTTGCCAAAAATAGTTTAGTGTAATAGCCAAAGTTACTGCAAAATTTGGTTGGTCTACTGCAGAGGGTTCGAGTAGCTGCCATACAACTCCTTCTTTCATATGAGCATTACACTACACCTAATAAAGCTGGTATGTTTGAAATTTTGCTAAAAGTAATTAATGTTTATAATAATAATGATATAATGTTTATATAACGGTCATACGGGTATCCCAGAGTTGACACAGTCTACTCTACTACACTCTTCCTCGTTTTTATACCCGTATGACTATATAGGCAAAGGGTATAATAAATTTGCCATTACGTTTGTGACGCAGAGAAGGAGGGGGGGTAGATATAGACTCAAGTGTATGGATCGGATCAGAATCAAAAAAAAAATCGATTTAGCTATGTATGTCCGTCCGTCCGTCCGTCTGTCCGTCCGTCCGTCCGTCCGTCCGTCCGTCCGTCCGCACGATAACTCAAAAACTAAAGGAGCTAGAATCTTGAAATTTTCGCAAATTCGTTTTTTTGCAATAGCCGTCATCGCTATTTAAATCCAGCCATTTTGGTCCATGGGTTCGGGTGGCTGCCATACAACTTCTTTTTTTATATGAGTATTTATCTGTACCTATTACAGCTACGTGTCTGAAATTTTGGCAAAAGTAGTTTAGTTTTATGGCCAAAGTTTCTGCAAAATTTGGTTGGTTTGTTGCAGTTAGTTCGAGTAGCTGCCATACAACTTCCTGTTTTATATGAGCATTACTGTATACCTATTAATGGTGGGTGTCTGAAATTTTGCCAAAAATAGTTTAGTGTAATGGTCAAAGTTACTGCAAAATTTGGTTGGTCTACTGCAGAGGGTTCGAGTAGCTGCCATACAACTCCTTCTTTTATATGAGCATTAGTTATTGCAAAATTTGGTAGGTCTACTGCAAAGGGTTCGAGTAGCTGCCATACAACTCCTTCTTTTATATGAGCATTACTCTATACCTATTGAAGCTGGGTGTCTGAAATTTTGCCAAAAATAGTTTAGTGTAATGGTCAAAGTTACTGCAAAATTTGGTTGGTCTACTGCAGAGGGTTCGAGTAGCTGCCATACAACTAATTCTTTTATATGAGCATTATATTTCACCTAATAAAGCTGGTATGTTTTAAATTTTGTCAAAAGTAATTAATGTTTATAATAATAATGATATAATGTTTATATAAGGGTCATACGGGTATCCCAGAGTTGACACAGTCTACTCTACTACACTCTTCCTCGTTTTTAATTTCAATTAATATTTTTTTTTATTTTTGGTTAAATTAAATAAATTAATAAAAGATTTTAAGTTTTTTATAGGTTTATTTTGTTTCAATTGATCTATTTCTCCATTTATTAATGTTTTATATATTTAATGTTGCTATACATTCTATATTGTTTCCTTTGTTTAGATTCAAATCGAAAAACTTGTTTGTTGCTAACATCCTATAACGTACCTACCCAGCCTTGCTAAATAACGTACCTATTATATGTACGTAAAATTTATAAGGGAGAAGGGAGAGTTAAGAGCGAGATGTGGGAGAGATGAGAGAAACTTTGAAATTACTTTGACACATTGTTTGCTTTATTTGCTTAATCAAAGCAAGCAATGCATCAAAGCGAAAAATTAAGACTTACTACACAATTGTCAAGCATAGTAATCTTAATTTTTTTTTACAAAATGTTTTACTATTTATTTAAAATTTCCAGAAAATCATCTGTGATTTTTAAAGCTGAAATGAATTAATAAATAAATTTTATTTCATCAAAATTTTTTTTTTTTTTTTTAAAATAAATAAAATATTTTTTGGCCTGCTTATGATAATTTTGGATATTTTATTTTGTAAAATAAAACACATCCAACAAAACATTAATATTTTATTTTATTATAATTAAACACATCCAACAAAACACATTTAATTGAATGCGTTTGTTACACCTCATTCTAGACAAATATATTAATAATAATAATAATATATTAAGAAAATAAATTTTTGAAGAAGCTGTTGCAGATTACAATCACAAACCTAAAAAACGAAATATATTTAAAAGAACTGAAAAGTAAAAGATAATTTATGAAATATTTTGCTTTTATACAAAAGTACTCAAAGTTAGCATTTTCGTTACATAAAAATAATAAAAAAATTTTAAAACTCAAAATTCACTAGCATCTTTTGAGTTTTATTTAATTTTTATATTTTGTTTTTTTTTTTTGAAATAGAACAGTAATAACAAAAGTAATTATAAACTTTTATTTTTGCTTAATTAAAATTACTTTTACAAAAAACTAATTTTTTTTCTGTACTTTTTAAAATCATATTTCAAGAATTACTTGACACATTTTAATGAAGACTCATAATTTTATCTACTTATATTTTATATTAAATTTTATACTTTAACTAGAGTTCCAAAAACTTTTTAAAAAAACTAGAAAATATTTTTCAAAAAAATTATTAATTTAAATTAATGCCTCAATACTTGGGTTCAACAGCTTCCATTATTATTAGTGAAACAGCGAACCATGTAATTCAAAGTGTTCATTGATAATTTCTATTAAACGAAGGCCTAAATTATATAATAATGATTAATTCAAATTGGTTATTAAATAAACACAAGATTTCCTTATATTCATCATATTATAATCAAACTTCTTAATTTTCCAACTATCAATTATGCTTTTACTATGAACAAAATTGCAGTAATATAAGAAAGGCTCAAATCTTTATTATACAGGGTGACGCAAAATGACCGATATGTTTTGAATGTTTAATAACTTTAATGGTTATTTATTATTATTATTTTTTTGTTATACAGTATATTAATGGGAAATATTTCTAGCTTAAGTAAAAAAATGATATCCCGCAAGTGGTGACCATTTTCGGCTTCGCACATTCATATTGGTCGTTTTGCGCTACCCTGAATAACATGTAGAAGAGTCTTAGATTTTTTATATTTTTCATAACTTTTAGTAATTTTTTATCATTGTTCTGTTGTATACTGTTCCATTTCCAATTAGGAAATTTTTAGTATACATTCGTAATTCTTTCATATTTTTTTTTTTAAATTGAATTAATTTTTTTAAAAATTTATAATTTAAAAATACTTATTGTCCTTTTCCTGAAAAATATTTTTGAAATGTAAATACTTTTGTGCATTTAAATCCCATTTATCTACAATATAAATATATACATACCATTTTGCGAAATTCTTATATTTTATCAAATCATATTTTTAAACTCCGTATGTTAATATAATTTCAAATATGTATTTTTAAAATATTAAAATAAAAACATAGGAAATGTAAAGTATACAAAAATTCGCTTTAATCTTCAAAAACTTTCCTAAAACTTCAAAGACATATTTGTTAAAAAATAAAATTATATTTACCTTTTCTTCGATTTCCACATACGTACCTTTGGTTTAAAAAAGAAATTCAACATTCCAACAATTAGCATCTAATAGCTGCGTAGCACAGTGGTTAAAGTGCCAACCTTTCATTTGAAAGGCCCCGACAGTTCGATCCCTAGTAAAAATAAAAAAAAATAATTTATCAGGTTTTCTACTTGGCACAATAAAATATTTTAAAATAATGGCATAACCAATAATTAATAATTATATATCTTACATTAATATAAAAATATAAACAAATAATTTAATCTAATAATATAACTCACAGATATAGAAATATAAATATAATCCAATATCCAATATAAAATTATTACAATATTAAACAAATAGAATTGTATCTATTAAAAATCTAAGACATTTTTACATGTTATAGGACCTAGTACTATCTCATGTTTAAATTATATGTGGAATTTATTAAAACCAATTCTAATATAATAGGCTTCAACCTATACCTATGGTATAGTCAGGCTTTTTAGCCTAACAGTTGAACAGTTGCAAAAAAAAAATAAGGATCCTAAATCTATAGTGAACTTCTATACGTACAAAAATCTATAAATATATATATATATATAAACTGATTTATATCTGATTAAGTTTTATGTCACCAAGTAAGAGTATAGTAAAACAGATGTATAGAAGTCAATAAATTTTAAAGTAATAATAATAATAAAAATAATAATAATTTAGCGAACCTTTAACATTTTGTGTCACTTTATAAGTTGACATTTGAACAATGACATTAATTCAACAATGAAATGAATTTATAATTAATTTGACCTATTTAACATTTAAACCAACTGTATTTAACACATTTGGTCTTAATTTAATAAAAGCCACGAAACAAAAGTACGCAACAACAAATAATAAATTTTATTAATTTTATCATATTTAAAACATAAATAAAAAATTCAATATTGATTTATTTTTATTTATATTTTTTAAAAAAATCTTTTGAATATTCATT